>DF241272.1:19115-50830 GCA_000507305.1 Breviolum minutum Mf 1.05b.01 | reverse complement strand
GTACTACTCCAGTACTACTCCGTACTACAAAGTACTACTCCAGTACTACTCTGTACTACAAAGTACTACTCGAGTACTACTCCGTGCTACAAAGTGCTACTCCAGTACTTCTCTGTACTACAAATTGCTACTCCAGTACTACAAAGTACTACACTCCAGTACTACTCTATACTTCAAAGTACTACTCCAGTGCTTCTCCGTACTACAAAATACTACTCCAGCACTACTCCGTACTGCAAAGTACCAATCCAGTACTACTCCGTGCTACAAAGTACTACGCCAGTACTACTCCGTACTACAAACTATTAGTCCAGCACTACTCCGTACTACTAGCAGCAGTGACAGTAGCAGCTCCTCATGCACTGAGGATGAAGAAGAAGCCACATGAAAAAGACTGTGAGTGCTCATGTATACAACACAATTGAACGATACCCCCAAATCCTTAAAACGCCGAAAGTTGAAAAAGCGATGGGAAACCTCAAATGTTGGGTGGCATTAAGGGTTAATAGAGGTTTCGACAACAGCTCATATCGCTTTGTGCATCCACGGGAAAGACATCAAACATGCAACAACACTCGATTCCGACCTGCAATGGCACCCAAACAATGGATGTTTTTTTTTTGCTGGAATCGCAATCCACTCCTCAGGAGTTGGTCAACACATGAATTCCCAACAATTAATACACATATTCGAGTGGAATGAGGTTGTCACAATGCTGAGGTGCATGTGTACTGTACATATTATGGAGACATGCCAAACATACCTCGAAGACAGACATTCCACTCGCACGGTTTCAGAGTGCATAGAGATGTCGAGATGGATTTTCTCCATGAGGACGTGTCCTACAAGCTGCGCTGGGGCATCCTTGGATGTGGGCCAATTTCATCTGACTGGTGCAAGTGTTTGAAGGAGATTCGACGGCAACGACGCATTTCTGTCGGTTCTTGAAAGTCCTTACACCCGCCATATTCTGGAATCAGAATCAAATGTTATGCAAGGGATGGCTCATTCTAGATGCAACATTGCTACAAATCCAAGGCAAAAGCGAAGCGTCATTTAAAGATTTTAAAGTCAAATTGACGAGTCTCGATTTACTGCGTTATAGGAAGTGCCTGGAGCTGAACTGAAGAGCTGTGCTGCAAGAGACGCACAGAAAGCACAGCAGTGCCTTGGAGATGTAAAGAATATCGGACAATGTCAGATGAGTGATATTGACGTTGCAATTTGACTCAATACCAAAAAAACACAACGCGCAAAACGTGATCCATGATGATATATTTCATGTAACTGCCGGGCCATGCCCGTCAAGAAGGGATATGCGTCAAAACATCCTGAAAACAAAGTGTCCTTTGGCTAGCGTGAAATACGAGTGATTTGATGCCTCAGGTTTGCAGAAAGTCATGGCATTGCCAAAGCTGCTGCCAGTTACAAAGACCTCGTAGAAGACCCAGATGTTGATATTGTTTACATTGGCACCATCACACCGCTTCACAAGGACAGGACTTTTTTATACTTTTTTCTTTTAACATTTGCACTGCAGTATTGCAACTACCAATGATGTCCATTGCTCATTCGATAAGTATACTACACTGTTTGCTCCAAGTTTCCAGGAGCAGACCTTGCTGGCCATTGCCGCTGGGAAACATGTGCTGTGCGAGAAGCCAATTGCAACATCTCTTGAAGATGCTGAGGAGATGTATGCAGCAGCAGAGGTTGGGATTGTGGATACTGTGTAGCTGATTGGGGAAAGAGAAGCCATGCAGTGGCAGATTGATTGGTAAGTGTCTTTCATGCAGAGACATCCCGCCCTGCGGATTATATAGTGACTAGTGCCATTCAGAAACGGGGTGAAAAAAAGATGGCAGGCGAAAGGAGTGGCCCTCATTGAGGGTCTCTGGAGCCGATACTTCCCAGCAGTGGAGCATGCCCGTGCAGCAGTTGAACTAGGCCGAAAATCGATTAATATCGTGGGTGATGGCTGGTTTGGTTTGCGGCATGTTGGATTTCATGCATGCAAGGAGCATTTGACTTATTAGACTCTTATTAGACTGTTTTCGATTCAAAAACGGTACCAGAAATACCTCTCTTCACATCTCTTCACCATGTACTGTATTCAGTTTGCAAATTGACTTGCAGTGAGGTCTCTGGCATATGAGTCAATAGACCACCATTAGCACATCATTGTGAAATTCCTTGGCACGTGCGAGGTGTCATTGGTGAGGTGCAGATGGTCCAGGCCGCGATTGCACTGTGTTGGTGTCAAGTTTGCCATTGCAGCTATTGTCGGGTGTGGAGAGATAACAGGTCAGAAGTAAGAATCAGGGTGTAAAGCTGAGAATAAGAAATCAAGCTGCCTGTAGGCGGACTTCCCTGAAATTTGCTACGCTTTGCAGTGCCTTGGCACTGCAATTCAGTGATGCAAAACTCAATCTTCAATTTTGATTTGTGAAGCATTGACATGTTGGCCTTCGTCACTTTGGCAGGTATGCGCCGCTCTTCTTTAGTACTGAAGTAACGCAAGTGGTTTCTGCGGGTGGCCCATCTGGTTCCGGCGCGGTGCTGCGCTTCGGAGACCAAGGATTTCAGCTTGTGGAGTGACTCCAAGCTGTCCTGGTAAATTGTATTCAGGTCGCTGGCAATGCTGATGATGATGATGATGATGATGATGATGATGATGATGATGATGATGATGATGATGATAAATACTACTCTTCAATTTTAAAATTCATTTCATTATTTAAGAGCTAGCTCAGACACAGTTGATGCTGTAGCCATGAAGCGTTTGTTCCAAACTCTATGGCAATGGACGTGGGCTCCCCCCTCCGCAGCCAGGAGCAGCTGTGTTGTCCTTTCCATCCTGGCGATGTGAAATGCCAGAAGTTTGCGAGGTGCACTCCTTGTCTCAAGCAACGACATGTCAGACATGGTGTCACTGTCACTGTCGTGTCAGGTTATCGGTAGCAAGGGCAGGATCACGCTGGATGATTGGGGTGCTCACCCATCTCGCATAACCATCCGGCTAACCACCGAACAATGCTGGGATGCTGCTTAGCTCCAACTGGGCAGATCGACTCTGATGATTTCAGAACTTCAGAGAGATTTGTGAATTTTGTGAATGGGTCATGATCAAAGTTCGCATTGTCAGAGTTGTTTAGGAAAGTTTCATTTGATTTGTTTTGTATAACAGTTTGGGGATGGCGGACACAAGGAACCTCAAGGACATACAGCAACAGCGCAGAATGGTGTCAGGAGCGCTTGTCATGTTTGTGAATGTCGGTGATGAATTTCGTTCAGTGTTGGCTGTCACCATTTTTGGACATCAACAGAATCTCGCATCCATCCTTTGCCCACTTCACTAGTGTCAACCCTGGTTGCCCAATTTATCTCCTTGAACTCAGTTTATCTTCCGAGAAAGCCCGCTCAAGCCTGCTCTGGCGGAAAGTCTGCAAGGCCACATACTGAGCAGATCACATATCCAGTTCCTGAACCGGTCCCAGTCCTAGGTTGTCGAGAAATGTCGAGAGTTTGATGCTTCCGCAGGCAAGTCTCCGTCCTGTGGCTTCCCAACTGAGGCTGGCTTGCCTGCGGCCGGGTGGCATTACGTCAACCAGCATGGCTTTCTGTATCAGGCAGGGACACAGAGTGGTACTGACACACAGCTGGAGACCATTGCGCAGCTTTGAAGCATCACAGATTGTGATTGTGGCCGATTACTACGATTTCATGCTCCAGTAGTTCCTCAGGCAGAAGCCATCCATCGCTGTTTGGCAGCGGGCTTGAAGGAGTGTCCGCAGCTGGCAGCTTATTTTGGTTGACATTGAAGTCGTTACACACTCCGGGAATCTGACATAGCAATGGAATCCTCCTTTTCCAATAGGAATAATATAGGAACTACATCTGTACAAAGGGTGGATTTTCCATGGCTATCTTAGATTGCCGGTGGGTATATCCTTTGTGCTTCATTTTGGGCGTGTCAAGATTTGAGCCCCATCCTGCCCTTATTCGTTTTGGGTCCAAGGTTCACAAAGGCAGAATCTTTGCGTATCCAGCGCTTGCTGGATGAGATTGAAAAGGGAATCACTGAGCCGTGTCGGTAGGACATTTCCAGGTCTAGGCTGCTGTACAACAGCTGAATTTAACAAAAGACCCGTCGCTGAAACCAACTTCCGCGTGAGTCTGTGATTTGGTTTGAGTGATCAATTTTTTTGGAGCTGCATTTATTCCCTGTGGGGAACAAAGACCAAGACTTTTCCAAGCTAGCGTGGCTGGCTGTTTAATCAAAAAAGATCAAAGGCTGTGTGCTCGCAGCTGACGGCAAGAAGTTGATTAATTTGAGCGACCTGGACACTGATGCTGTCAGATAATCTGTCAACAGTGCGAAGCTGCCATGAACAGGCTGAGCAGGTTGGCGCAAATGGTAAAAGCACGCACTCACGGTCTGCACAGGCAAGAAATTTCACATGCTTTCAGCTGGCTTAAGTTCAATCCAAGTAGTGGATTGAGATACAAATTCTGCCTCGTTCAGAAGCATGGGAAACCAATAGAAATCGAACAAGTTGGAAGTAGTCATTAGTTTCAAACTGAAAGTAAATGTCAACATTAGTCATTCATGTATGGAATCTTTGCAATTGACATTTAAATCTCGGAGCTTTCACTTCTTAGGGAGATTGCAAACGATAACCTTTTCATGGCCACCAGGCACCCCAAGGAGGGCTGGAGGCATTGATGGTCGTGGCAGGGGAGTGGATAATGCAGCTTTCAAGTCAAACCCAAACTATGCACGAGTGATGAAAGCTAGACGGCAATTTTGGCAGTTGGTAAAGCAATTTCATGCTTTCATGCGAACATTCGGCAGTTGTTTGCACCAGTATTTCTATGGGCCTTCCCTTTTCATCCCTTGCCTCAGGTTTGCTCGCCTGTGAGGGACTCTCCTGACAGCATGGCTTTGGCAGGGCTTAACAATCTGATCCCTGCAGCAGGAAGCAAGGTATTCCAGTAGGAATCGGTGCATTTGAGCCAGATTTTCTCTTGCAATGCGACAACACTTGCTTGTGGTATTCGGTTTTTTGATTGCAGTGGGATGGATGCTTGGTTGCCTGAAGCCACAGTTCAAGAGAGGCAAGACGGGAGAATACACTCTAGCACCCTCTCAGCTACAGACCGGTCCCTCATCAACGCAGTGGCTTTCAGTGCCTTCGGGGTACTCCTTCAGCTAGAAACAAGTGCCCTCTTTTTTGGGAGAGAAAGTGTTTGGAAAATGTTGGATTTTTAGCATGGTGGGGGGGGGTCCTGAAAACCATTCCTGCCATTTTCCTGATGAGGCTCACAAATGGTAGATTGATTAGCAGCTTTGTGTCCAGCACTGTGGGCGACAATAGCTCAGAGGTTGAATCCTACATAGTTTGCATGTCGGCTTATCCACAAAAAAAGCACATGCAATGTGCCTTCCGATGACAACCAAAGGGATATTACAAGCAGTCGATATGCGAATTTGAACTGGTGTCATAACCCGAAGCATTCTCCAGTTGTCTCAACTGGGACTTCCTTTGGGGTCTCGTATGGCCCTCAAGTCGCCCCTCTGAGAGGGGCCTGGGTCAGCCTTTGCTGTACCAAAGATCGAAGTGTCGATCATGAACATATGCAGTACACGTGTCCATCAGAAGGTCCAAGTTGCCATAGAATGATGATGAATGATGCATATTTGAGAGATATACCAAGTATAGCTCTATATATTTATTGATTTGTTGATTTGTAGATTGACTATTCAAAATTCAAAGTCATGTTTTTTGTTCATTCACTTTAACCAGATGAACGTCTACTTGCTTCAGGATGGATACATTGAATCGTACCAGCACTATTTGATACAATATACTATAATGGATTAATAGAATTCGCAGGTGCTCCGGGGCAAAGACGACCGGAAAGAGCACCCCGTGCATTGAAGATTCATGTTCAACTGGGGAAGCTCAGCTGAATCAGGTGACTGAAGGTGACGGAGGTGACCAGTGTGAAGGCTGTCACCAAGCCATTGCCGAAAGAGTTTGTGCTGTGATAAATGGCACGACGGAAAGTCCCATCGTCGATTCTCCGTGGCATTCAGTGACGGTCAGCGACATCACGGAACATCCATCAATTTCCCATGTAATAATTTCTGTTGGAGTGTAGTCCAGACAGCCAGGAGATTGTTTTGATTCTTCAATGCTCTCTCTGCTGTTCTGTGAAGGTCAGTGAGTACAGCAGCTTCACCCAGTTTTTTTTGCTGGCGTGTTGGCATGTTTCAGGTTCCAAAACGTTTCAAGAGGGGCGCCCACAGAGAGTGCCCCTGACGTATGAAATGCAGCAATGGCAATTTGAGATCCCAGCTTGGCCTGACATGTGATGTCATGGAATGCTGGGTAGCTTGGGATGATTGTCCCAGGCGGTGCAAACCTGAACAGCGGACAGCGATGCGTTGAATTTTTTGAACATAGACCTCATTTATCCTCGTTTGTTGAGGACCTCTTTGACACCTTTTGTAAGAACAATCCTCCTTGGCTGCTGGCATTTTTCAATCAGGAATGTTGGACTTCACAACGTACATGGAACGCAACTGGATCTGATGGTGCAGGGCTACCAGACTCCCAGAAGCACTGTCTTCATACAAAGTTTGTATATTGATTGTAATGCAATCATACATGATAGAGTTACTGCATCTGAGATTACAGTATACAATATACCATGGTATTGATTGATATTGTATTGATACACAATAAGAAGTAACGTGGCATGATTTGATATAACATGATTTGCTATTTGATATATCAACTTGCAATATCATATGATATAATGATATGATGAATTATGATATACAATACTATGATATATGATGATATATGATGTAATACATAACATAATGTTTAATGATATGATGCGATATGATATGATATTGATATACGTACTATTATGATATGTCAAATGGTATGATATATAGTTTGGTAGATAACACATTGTAGTATCATAGGATCCTGTATCATTTCATATCATAATTGTGTTATCAGTGAGTATCGTATTGTCATTGTGTCATACGATATTATGTAGTGTTGTACATTGTACTTTATTATTTATGTATGAGATATTATATTTTAGATTGTATTCTTATAATTAGAAAGCAATATAATACAACACAATACAACACAATACAACACAACACAATACAAAATTCAATACAATACAATATGTTTCAACAAAATACAATGGTAGTACAGGACAATATTATCATTTAAGATTGTATTGCGTCGTAATATGTTGCGTCACAAGGCATTATACTCTATTTTGTACATGATTTTCTGTATTCTCATGACATGAAAACATTTTGAGGTACCAGTCGCAACAACTGGACTTCACATTTGACAAAAGGTTTTGCTTGCCAGCAACGAGGATAGACTTATGTGTGGATCCCAGTCGTGAGCTAAAAACTGCCGAGCCGTGGCAAACTTCGTGAGCTTGAGATACGAAGCTGAGAAGCTAGAATTGTTGATGAGCCGTGAAGGCGAACTTTGCAGCCAAAGAATGGCGCCTGTTGGATAAGAGGAAGTGTCGGCGATATGTCGGCGATCATGACTTGAAAAAACTGTGTGCAGCTGAACGAGGTTTGAATGGGAAGTTCCAGCAGAATTGGGCGGAATTTTGTCATGTGACATGTTGTGATATTTGTTTTGAACTTTCAGCGATTTGACAACACGCGTGATGTGTTGACATTGCGCTGTCCCAGCACCTTGCCACGTTTTACAGCCAATGTTTCTATTCAGAATCTACGAATCTAAATGAATCTAATGCACGGAAGACATGCACATGCTTCATGTGAATGCTTGATAATTTGACTGTTTGCTGAATTTGTGCAACCCAACCATCTCCAGGACAAAGCCAGAGTCACAGTGAGGGGCTCTGAGAAGGAGGTGGCCAAATGCAAACAGACAGTCGTGCGGGACCCAGTGAACTGCAAAGGGGCCAGCCTTTTGAATCTGCTACGATACACTGGGTTCTTACATGTCTCCTTGCACTGGTTAACTGGCATTCGTCCAATATTCCAGAACCTCCCAAGTGGAGTTTGATGAAGTCCAGGAGCAAGTATTTTGGTACAGGATTATTTTTGCAGATTCAATTTTTACTGCTTGTGATTTACTAGCAACATAAATGTTACTAAGTAACTCTTCGCTGAGTAATTTGGGGGTATCACAAAAGCAAAAAGTCTTGAAACCAACTTCCAGTTGATGTTCTCGGAAATTTCAGCGCCACCATGGCTTTGCACTTCCTAAGAAAGCCGTGGTGGACGGCGCTTTGTCACTTGCCACGCCTGGGCTCCCAGCTGATTTAACACAACTTTCATGCATTTTCATGGCGTGTGTCAAAGATAGAAACGTTAAGAACCATAAAGAAACATGGAGAATCAACATTAAAACAAGCATTTTACAATTACCATTACCACCATTCGTTTTGAAATAACACCCCCCCCAACAGCTGGGCTGACTGCCGATCGAACTCGAGAGGTTGGGTTCACTGGCCGGAGTGAAGGGCTTGAAAGCTGCAGAGGAGAATGAGGCCACACGACGGCAGCTCCAAGTTTTGCTCGTGAAAGTACGTTTGAATCCACAGCCACGAAAAGCACCTTCCACATCTTTCCACTATACTGGTTGGTTAATAAGGATCCTTAGAATGGTTTGTTAATGTTTGTTATAATCCCTATATGACTGGGTAGTATAATCCCATATACAACCCAACCAACCACGGTTTTTTTCTTGGCTCAAATATTTCCACCATTTTCATCCATTTTCCACGGTATTTGGCAAACCAGGAAATAACGCCACCAGGTCGACCAGGACTGAGTGGAAGGGCTTGTCAAGAGACATCAACAATTAGATGCAATGTGATCTCATGGCCCGTCCTGGCTCCAATTCAATGTTCTTCAATGTTCTTCAAACTTGTACATTGCCGATCTGCATGCGTTTCAAATTTGTACCCTGGAATCTGCTGCCCACCATGTGCCACCCTGGAAAGGACCACTTCCAACGGTGTCCTTGCCGACAATGCCTGGAGCACCGGTGCAAAGCTCAAAACTCACGGTGAAGGGACCGCATTTCTTGACATGTTGATAGTGCTTTGAATTTTGAGATGTTTTTCGAGTATTTTGAGTTAAAATCTAATTCTTGCGACTGAAACATTTAGAATATCTTTGACTGACAGAGTGTTGCTTCCATCTTTGTCCAGTCCCCTGCGGTTCTGGCGGCGATGGCAGCTGGAGCCAGGCCTTTAGCGGCACAGAGCTCAGATTGGCTAAGCCATGACCGTACTAGTATGAACGTGGTTGATGATTCTACAGCTCAGGCTGGTCAACTGCCTCCAGTGCCGCCGCCACACTTGGCAGATACTTGGATTGCACTCAGAAATGACTGCCAGGAATTGGTTGCAGCATCAATGAACTGAAGGATGTCCTTTCTTTCCGTCCTTTAGCAGTGTGCAGAACATGAATGAAGCATGGCAGTCGATCTGTTAGCTTTTGTCAACCCGTATGGCAGATTGCAACTGCAATTCCGGAGAAACAGACAAGTCATTGTCAAAATCATGGATCCGAATCCTTTCTTTTCGTAAATGTGCACACCAGAACGAGTTTCCAACTTCAGCAATCAAAGTTTCCCAATTTGCAGTTTCCGAATCCGAGAAACAACAGAATCCATGCGATGCTCGACTTTTGCTTGTTTTTGAGAATTCTATTTACAGAAGAGTGATTTGCAGTTACATTTGCAACCTTGTAGATCATGTCAATCAAAAAGACGCTAGCCGAGACACAAGTCTCTCATGCAGTCTCTGATTTACTGAGGCAGCAGCAGCGGCAGCAGTGCCAGGAATGTCACAGACTCAAGGAAAGTAAATTCATGACAATTCATGTGATACTTGATGATATGATGTTATTATGATATTAATATTATATGATATGTTCACGTTGATATCGTTTGATAGTGTTTGTTCGTGTTCAACATGTTTTAGGTTCAGAGCAGTCAGTTTGGCGATTCCTAGACTGAGGCCGGAGAACCACCAGATGCAAGCCAATCTCAATGACTACTATGCGAGGCCTGGTTGATAGTGCTTTTTCCAGGACGCATTGATTGTTTTAACAATCGTGCGGTTTGGGACTATGAATGAAGCCATCCAACACACAATCAAATTTGCAAAGGCAACATGGTAGGACAATGATCCTGTCGATTTGTGTCACCAAGGCAACCAACTGTTTTTTTGGGGTCCTTTAAGCACGCCCCCCCTTTGTAAGCAGTTACCACCTGGCAGGTGGTGGACCTCTTACACACTTGGCGAAGATCAGCCAGAGGCCGATGCGACCAGAAGTTCAGTCAGAAGTTGTGGGTCGCTTCGACTCCTCTTTGGGCAGGAAGAAAAGCCGAAGGAACAGCCTATGGCCTTTGACAAAGAGGCATGGATCATTTTCCTATCTGACTCCTCCAGCAAGAGGTTGCATTTGTACATGAACCTTGTTGGTGTTTGATTTTGATGAAAAAAATGCCACTAGAGCAAAATCGTGGTGACAGCGGAATCGTGGTCACATTTTCCAAAGCACTACAGACGGTTGGTTCCGGACACTTCAGAAAACTTGCTTGAGGCGATCTATACAGTCTTCAACAAGATTCTAAGATGGTATCCAATGTCCGATTGAAAGCCCTTGGGCTACAAGTGTGCAAGTGTGGAAAACATTTGCACACGAACGCGAGGACAGGTAGAAAGTCAAAGACATAGACTATTTCATACCCTGCACACAAATTGGCAGAGCACTTCATGTAGAATATTTACATACTTCGCACTAGAGATATTTGATGAAATGATACTTTGTAACCATTGAAGAAATAGATTTATATAACAAGAACCACTTCCAGCAGAAGCTAGTTCTCAGGCCAGACAAGAGTCCTCCCTTGAGTGCACACAAAGCACACTCGCTTCCACAAGATGTACTTGATAGATGTTGACCCTACTTGCACTTTCAACAATTTTAAGTAGAGTGTCGCTGCAGCAACTTGTGAGACCTGGCCATTTGCGATGGCCCTGTCTTGTACTGCTGCCTCATGTGATGAATGGCGGGAGAAGCAGGAAGCCGCGAAGAAAGCTTGTGAGGAGAACGTGGCAAGTTTAGAACTCTAGACATTGCAGGCTGCAGAACGATTTTAGTTTTTCCACTAGTTTTTCAGGAACAAACAAAATGGTTCCCACTTCCTACACTTCTTACACTGGCTACATGGGGTAATCGAGACAACTTCTCCGATTTCCAGCCGTGACATCAAGACACTGCATGACGCCACGTCAGGAGTCACGCTACTTTGAAGCGGTACAACTGATCAATGCTGCACTGGAGGCGCGAATGTAGTCTTCTCTTGAGGCATTGTATGCCATACAATGCAGCACAATAAGCTATTTTCCAAAAGAAATAGCCACAAGGATTTCCCAAAACAATTAGATTTAAACAAATATGATGCTTCAGCCTTAGATACATTGATATATGACCAAATTAGGAGTAGAATGACGATATATAGTAGTATAGTACTAATAGTATATGATAATAGTATGTACATTATACGGATATACATATATATCAATCGAATCTATATTTCCATGTGGCAGTGTAGTCAGTACATGATGCACCCTCTGAGGCGTTTGAACCCCACTTGCCTGCAGCCAAAGATCGTCCAGGGCAGCTTCTCACAGAGCCACAACGCTTCGTCAAGGAGAGATGAGGGAAGCTTTGAGTGGCACTACTGTAGCAGTTTGGCATTAAAAATTCTACCAATCATCAACTTTTCCCATCTAATTTTCCATGATGTTCCAAGCTGCAGGGTGTTCGATTATCAATGGATCAATTCCCATAGCTAGGAGACCAAGGAGTCCCTGGGCGAGGCGGCACAAGATTTAGCAGATCTTTGGGCAACCCGTGCCGACATTTTGATGAACCTGGGTGGTTTGAAGCGTGCCTCCAACGTCCTTTGGACCCAACTTAGGGTGATTTCTCTCATTTTTCCCAAATTTGCTGCGGAAGTAACCACCATGAGTATCCATGATTCAGATATGATTCACATAGACCTAGTTCTAGTTGCTAAGGAGTTGGCTGCAGCCCTGGAGCTGGCCCCAGAGGCACTGGAGTTGGTTGGCCCTGGTTGGGTTTTCCAAATGTTTCCAATCTCAGAGGCGAAAAGAGTGAAAGATTTACAAGCCGAGTGCAAGAAATTGGAGCAGTACCAGGAGTTGCTTTGAGTTCCGAAAAATGGGTCCTGAACAACATACAGTACATTCCGATCCCCAACGAAATGCTGTACGATGTGCTAAGCGCTCGAGCATAAAACAACAAAATGCTCTCAATGGGTCTGGGTATAGGTATATCCTTCAATTCCTACAGCAAAATCACTATGGCTTGTGCTTTGGCTGTCATGTATGAAATGGATTGCGGAATGCAGGAGGAAGGGATTGCAGAAGAAGCCTTGGCAGCAGCTCAGAACAAGGCCAGAAATGGACTTCGTGACTGCAGTCCGGCAGTGGCTGAAGATCTGTCCATAAGGTTCACACTGAAATGCTCTCGTGAGTGGATGGCTTCAAGGTGGAAAGGCGTTGTATAGTCGCCGCAGGTACCCGCACACATTTTGACTGGTTTCTTGGGATCTGGCAAAACCACTTTGCTGAATCACATCTTACGAGAACCTCGTTCTGGATTGTCAAGGTTGAACTTTCTGATGGATGGTCCGAATATGTTCAGATAATTTGGTTTGATGTCGTCAGGATATAGACAGATAATATGATTCTAAGTATACCACGTATGTCATTTTACAACACGATTCTTTGAGGCTCAGGATGATCAAATTATATTAAGTTATTATGGGGATACCCGAGGAAACACATGGCAAGCGTTTCGCGGTGATTGAGAACGAGTTCGGCGAGATTGGAATCGATGACAAGTTGATTGCTCGACGTGAAGACTTGGGAGCAGAACAAATCATCGAGATGAACAATGGTTGTATTTGCTGCACTGCAACTTGGTGATGAGCTCACAAAATTACACAATTCACAAAGATCTTCTGTGATCCACTAAGGGAAATGTGTTTTTTACATTTTTTAACCCGGCCTGGGCTGAGGTTCGAGGCGATTTGATTCAAGGTTTACGCAGCATTTTAAAGAAGACCACCTTGGATGGTAACAAATTGGATGGAGTCATCATCGAGACCACCGGGCTAGCAGATCCTGCCCCTGTGGCGCAAACCTTCTTTGCAGATGATGTGATCCAGGCCAGGATGACTTTGGCACCTTGACTGAAGGATTGAGCGGTGAAACAACAGCGAAAAAACGCATCGGTTCCTGGACAACTTTGGTGTTTGTTGTTGTGCCAGTCGCTGCACTACGTTGTAGATTGTGGATTTAGCACTCATCAAAACTGTACTTAGTCAAGACTTTGTCTTTTTGGACAATTCACTGTAATCATATTTGGCATTATTTGGCTACTTTTACAGTTATGATCTTGTATTGTATCAGACTTTAGTTGTCATTCACAACGTTCCTTTTAAACAATTTTCGATGATGTTTGTTGCTATGTCCGGGAAATGTCATTTTTTTTGTGTGATATGATTTCCAATGATTTCATGTATATACATCCTGGATGCACATGGTACTTGATTGAATCAAGGTTGGAAGAACACACCCTTGCCACAGCCTGTTTTGAAGCATTTGAACACAAGGATGGCATCATCACCGTGGTGGATGCCAAACACTGCCTCCAACACTTGCATGAAGAGAAACCCGAAGGGGTTGAGAATGAAGCAGTGGAGCAGCTGGCCTTTGCAGATCGCATCATTGTCAACAAGACAGACTTGGTCAGAGAGCTTAGTTGGAATGTGGCAAAATTTCCCTCCAAAAAGCCTTGCATTGTGGATGATTTGATGTCATTTGTGTGATTGCAAGATGCAAGATGCATGTTTGTTCAGATCTTTGGTGATTTTCCAACATCCTTTGGAGAAAGAATTGCGGTTCACAGGTCACAGAGGCCGAGCTTTCAGAGCTCACTCGAGAGGTTCGAAAGATCAACGGTGTTGCACCTATGATCTACACTCAGAGCCATGTTTGCATCAAGTTGAATTGTTGCAGTTTGATGCTCTGACTCTGAAATAAGCAGTTGTAGACGGAAAATATTTCAAGATAATGTTAGAAAGTAAAGCAGTATCAAAGTCAGAAAAGGGGTGCAGACAGCGGTGAACTCAACAGAAGCCTTTGTTCTTGACAGTCCCAGGAACTCGAAAGTACAAGTGCAAGAGATTATGGGAACCTCGTCCTGAGTTAAGAAAAAAAACATTTGTCATTTTGAAGCTGAGTAAAACGATTGACAGGTTGACCAATCCACGTTGCAACGTTCTCATGCTTTGAACAAACCGTTGAGGCATCAAAGGTTTCTCCTTGGATCGAGTTCTGGAGAGTGATGCCGAGTTCTTGAGTGATCAAGATCATCAACACGATCAATCCGTTAGTTCTGCCTTTCGTCTCCGGTTTATCAAGAAGACTTGTTGGGATAGGTAGTCTTATAATACAATCTTAGCAATGGGTTTAGGAGATTGGTCTTGGATTCATGCAATGAGTCAAGTGGAGTTTTGCAAAGTAGTTCATTATCCAAAGCCGCTAAGCCACATGTGGGAAATTACCATTTGTCAGGTCGGTATCGAGTGTGCTGGTGAATGTGATCAAGAAAAACTGAACAATTGGATTGCTAAGCTTCTGCGCGAGCGCGGTACTGACATCTTCCGAACCAAAGGCGTTCTGGCAGTGACTCCACTAGAAATCAGAGGAGTCATGCAACTACGGCATGGCTGATGCATATTACATTGAATCAAGATTTTGTGTGTTTTGGCATCATTCAACTTCTGCAGTCAAGGGATTAAATGAATGGATACCATGGACGTATACGTATACCGTATATGTATATATTATATATATATATTGAATATATTCATTTATATATTATTCCAATAATTAGGCGCTTTCGTAATAGCTGTTGGCCTCCGAAATATTCCTGCATGTCATGTATCCTTGGATCCAAGGTGAAGGGCTGCGATCAGCGCTTCGTCTTCCAAGGTGGGGAAGGGAGCTGAGATGAGTTGAGGGTGTTGAAGCTGAGGATGCCAGGGCATGGATGGAACTTCTACACACTAACTTCTGAGATTAGTTGTTTTGGATGGGATATAGTATGATATAGTTTAGTTCTCCGCCCCCTTTAACATGTTTTCTTAAAACTGTGACCTGCGCCTTCTGCAATTGTGGTTTCTGGAGGCATCCATATGATTTTTGGTGGCCAGCCGCAAGACGATTGGTCACCGGGAGAAGAACGTGTGAACAGGCGCTGGACACATTTCCTTTTCGCAGCCTTACTTGGCAACTGACTTGTGCTAGTATGGGCATGTGCAGCTTGATACAACCAGAAGGAAAGCATGTGGATGTGTCCGGAAGTGGAGATGATTTCATATGTTTTCCCAGGCTCATTTTCATTGGCCGCAACCTGAATAGAGACGAGTTGCAGCGTGGTTTCCAATCTACGTTGTCCTGACGATTCTGCAGTCTTCGCTTTCGAGGACCTTGCTGCTGACATGGTTGAATTCTTCTGCATGAATTGAAAAGACATAGCCCCAGATGTGACACACCTCCTGATAATGTTGGAGTCTGTTTATCGAAACAGGATGCCAGGAAGAACTCTCCACAACCACTCCAATTGCAGCTGGCAAGCGGAAAAAAAGGGTCGTGGCATGGTTTGCACATGTTGGAAGCAGGTCTTAATAGTTTAATAGGTTTTATATATACTTTTATCAGGGCGCTGTGTTGAAGAAGTTGATCCACTGTTGATCCATTGTGTAGGGAATTTGTATTTCAAAGCCTATATTTAGGCCCAATTTAGGCCTCAATGTTTCGATGAACTCGCAGGCTTTGCAGCGCCTGGCAGACAGAGCACAGGCAGGAGAGTTGGAAGAGCCGTGTGGCACTCAGCCTCTCATCGTCTCTTGAAACTGGAGAAGTCTCAACGTTTTGCACAGTTTAGAAAGTTTAGATTAGAGCATAGATGAGTTTACAATGGTTTACAGTGTTTACAACTATGGTGTACTCAAGATGGTTGTAATTTGACATTTGCCAACATGACATCAGTGTAGCAACATTTGCCGGCGATATCCAACTCTGTGACACGTTGCCGAGGCCACCAGTGGAGCCTCCTCCTCCACCTCCAATGCCGGATATGTTGGAGGACTCAGGTTGCCCGTTTCAAAAACCCCTCAATACTATAGGATATGATTCACTCATATTCGCTTTCTTCACGGTATTTGGTGCGAGACCCGAGCGGTTGATGAGCAGGTGTTGGACATGCTTAGACTTGTGGAGATCATCAATGACAATTCTTCACGTTCTGCAGCTTGCTGAGTATATCAAAGATTATCAAATTGGCTTAGGATGGATCCTGGCATGAGGGATATGGGCTATGGCCACGTGTGGATCTCAGTGTGGAGCCTCTTTTTTTTGGCAAGATTGAAGATATTGAAGACGATGACCCAAAGTCATCCAAAGTCAACTTTGGGACAGGGATACCGTCAAGATTGGATGGCCGGGCAGCTGCGCGGTTCAGGGGACTAGCCTTACCTCATCTCCTTGTCTACTCCGTTATCACTGCAACCGTGCCGAGGGGATGGAGGATCGCTCTGTGGTCGGATTCCCAAGTCGAGTGAAGGGGATCACAGCCAAAATATGTGCAAAAAACGCTTGAAAAAGATACAAAGAATAACAAAATGCAATCAGTATTCATGGCCAATGTGGAGTGCCAGTCCACACAGATCTTCTTTTTTGTTACAGACTTTGAGTCGAGGGCCGGGAAGAAGCAACTTAGATACACATTGCATGAAGGAGTACGGGTCATAGAAGAACACTTAAGCATTTTAAGGAAGATTAAGGAAGCTTTAAGCTACAATTCAATATCTTTGTATCGATGCATATGACTTTCATTGACTCACATCGGGTGAGTTGGGTTTGCCGTTTGCCGTTAGAGAACTGGCGGGCTTCATGAGCAGGTCCACGAAATTCCACGAACCTAGCAAAGGCATTAAAGAGTACTGGAATCACCACAAAAGCTTTTCTTGCAGAACAAATCTCATGAAGGAAGTAGTGTTTGATAGGTAGTGCAGTTTCTTTGTACACATCGCTACCGTAGGTGCCTTGATTTACATCATAAATTGATATCAATTGCCAGCTAAGTCACATAGAAGGGAAAACAGACTGTGCTGTGAGGTGTGAAGAAACTGTTTTTTTTTACATGAGCATTTGGCTCCCCTGGCTTTGCTTTTGAGATTTACCGGTGGACTCTGTGGACACAACTGAGGTCAGGGATATCCTCGGCCTGCCTGGCAATTCCATGAGGCAACAGTTGAAGCGGTTTGCTGCACCATGTTCATGTAAGTCAAAAGCGATCAGGAAGTATATTGTCAGTCATCAGATGGCCAGATGGTGGTTGAAAAGATGTTGGAAATAGAATGGTTTCCTTCAGAATTGGTTCTGTTTGTCTCAGTTCAGCAGATGGTCCTCCTGTTGGAAGCTTGGGTGAGAGTACTGAATGGATGAAGAAGTGGTGTTTCTCATCCAGTGATACCAAACCCAGACCCAGGATGTGTTGAATGCCTTTTCATTCATTTTCATTCGCTTCACACGTTGATACGGTGACTTTTTGTGGAATTTCAACTTTGAATCGTGCAATCTCCTTTCCAAGGCTCCGCCGCCGGTGCCCAGTGTCAATGGCCTCAGTGGACGCTCAACAATCTTTGGGAAGGATTGCGAAAAAGCAGGGGCCTTCATTCTGAGACCGGGCTGCTAGGAGAAGCCATTGACACCATTTCGCGAGGTGATGCCTGGCAGTGCTCAGCCTATGACCTTCGGAGCATCCCAGCGAAGAGCGTCATGGAACCCAAGATGAACCCAGAATTAACCCATACGCCCATAGGATCCATGTATGGTATTTACCTACATTGGGTTGATTTATGGTAAATGTAGATAAATATATGTATATATATACCACACATGGATCCTATAGGTTGCAACAGGTTTTGCCATTTGAGAAGCTGCAAACTTTTTTCAGCTAAGCGCCTTGCAGTGCGCCTTGCAGTTTTCTCTCAGGCCTGAGCTCACCACATTGAAAGGTTTCCTGCGGCGGGGAGCCTTTGATGTCCCTGGCTCAGATGAAAGACACATTGGCAGTTTTTGTTTTTTTCGATTAGGAGTAATATGAACATTTATATAAGGACAGTATATGTCTATATATTATTATATTATATTATATTATATTATATTATATGTATATATATGGATAAAGAATCCTTTTCCCTCGATGTAAATGATGGATTTGATGATTCGATACTTTTTGAGGCCGATTTGGTTTAGGATGGGTGGTTTTAAGTTTTAAGCATTCGTGCTTGTAATTTGAAAGGGAACAGAAGATAAACTATTTATTATCATGCTGCATATGTTTGCGAGAAAGAATTGTTGTACAGCTGCATGCAGAGTGAAGATCATGGACCCTCAGGGTGCTATGTATGTTTATGCAACCATCAACCACGGTGGAAGGTCTTACACCGACAAAAGAACCAAATTCAGTAACACGCTGATGTGAGTTTGATGCTTCACTAGATCCCTTCCCTTCAGCCACTCCAAGGATGAAATCCCGCAGACCAAGAAAGATGCAGATTCCGTGCAGAAGATGCTGGAACGGCTACAGGAGAGTCCAGGGAGGGGTTATCAATTGTAGACAATGATGGCACCTGAATGCTTGCTCGACATAATGAATATGCTGCAATATGCTGTAAATCTTTCAGGTCAATGAGAGGTCTTAGAACACTTCGTCAATGACTCACTGAACTGCCGCAGTCATCTCTGCTCAGATTTAAATCTGTGGATGATCGTGGTGGCTCCCCTCAGTGTTTGCAAAGTCCATGCGTCAACGTCTTCCGTGTGAGGGCAGCAATTGTCTTCATAACAATATCATACATCCCCAGGTGCCTTATCGTGACGTCGTGTGACTTGTCGCCGGGGTGCTCCCTACGTACTGTGAACGTTAAATCAGTCTGTCCAACAAAGTGAAATTATCCATCATGACTAACCTGCCTCACATCTTACTTATAGATCTAGAGATGAAAGATTCCGCCATCTCTAGAGTCATTTCCTGAAACATTTGGAAAGATTTGCATCAACTGCTGCCGGCTGTGAGGTGCAGTACCTCTTCTTGACACTGCTGCTATCATTTTCCGCAGGCATCGTGCTTGGTCTCTTCAGCCTCCTTGTCTTGTTGTGCTGTCGAGTCTGTCGAAGAAGGACCAATGAGAACAGGGGTGGACAGGACACTTCAGGAGCTGAAGCACCACCAGAGACAGCACCAGATGTTCCCTATCCCAAAGTCAGCGTTCTTCAGCAGTTCTTGGAGCGTGTAGTCTCTCGGCTGAAGAGCTCTCTTTTTACTTTCTTTTGCTTGCGTCTCGTCTTCTTTTTCCTGCTGTGAAAGAGGAAAAAGATGAAACATGTTCAAGAGTTCCCCTGAGCCACTTCTCTTGGAAGGTGGAAGAGCCAAGAAGTACCATTTTGAAGAGTCCAGATGGTCCAGTGACCCGTGAGCAGCTGCGTTGTTGTGCCCTTCAGTGCGCCGAGCTCCTTTCACCACACCTGTCCGGGGGCGGTTCATCCAGCACAGAGCTTGTGGCGCTCTATTTGCAGCCAGGACCCCAGCTCATTGCGGCAGTGCTAGGAGTCTGGCTCGCACAGGCTGCTTGGACCCCTTTGGATCGCAAAAGCCCCAAGAAAAGATTGCAGGAGTTGGTGAAGCAAATGAAGCCTTCCGTGGTTCTTTGTGACGATGATTCACCCTTCAAGCAGCTGGAGGTCCCAGTGGTCCATGCCAAACTCAGCTTCAAGGTTTTTGACAGGCCTATGGTACATTTTGAGGAGTCAATGGACAAGATTGCTCAAGTGATCTACACTTCTGGCTCCACAGGTGCACCAAAGGGTGTAATGTACACACATGGCCGCCTGGCGCATTCGACCCACTTCTTTGCGCAGCAATGTGAAGTTAGACCTGGTTGCCGGGTTTTGCAGAAGACTCCCAACATTTGGTCTGTGTTTCGCCATGAAGTCTATCCGGCACTCTCCAGAGGAGGACTTATCGTCCACCCAGACCCCCATCTGGCTAGTGATCCAGTACACCTTGCGGAGACTATCAACTCAACTTCAGTCTCCTTATTGGTCGCGAGCTTAGTTTATGATTTCTATTGTCTTCTCAACATGCTACTTTGCAGAGAGCAAAGCGGTCATCTGCATTGCGGAATTCCGGTGTGTCAATAATAGTTTAATGGAATGTGTATCCAATCCTGGTTCCAATCCTTCCATGACTTTCTATGGAGAAGCAGTTGCTTTATGAAGTCATGCTGATTTCGACCATCCTCAGGTTGCAACGCCAACTGTTCTGGAGCTCGTTTTAGACTCTGGAGAGACTTTGTCCAGCCTGCAACGGGTTGTTTGCATGGGCGAACCTCTCTCATGGCGCTTGGTCGAAATCATCATGAAGCAACTTCCAGCGGTGCAGATCATGAATTTCTACGGCTCTACTGAGACGGAAGCTCGCCTATTCTGACCTTACCAGTCTTGTCTTGTTGTCAGAAGTCCAATGATGTCCATTGTAATGAATTACTATGAATGAAGTATATTAGGTGCAAAGCCTTCAGTCATCTTCAGGCGCTCTCACCCCCCTCCAGCAATGCTGCAATTCATTTTGGGCACATGTTCCTTTTGTTTGATTCTCTGTCGATGAGCTTTGATTGTGAGGAGAATACCACTTATACGGTGCCGCGAGTTCGAAACCATTGGCAAGCAGCATCTGCAGTTCCTGCAGGACAACCGCAACCTCACGTGGCAATCCACTTGCTGCAACCAGGTTGCTTGGATATCAGTCACTTCGAAGGTGAGATTTGTTTTGGTGGTGTGATGTCATCAGGCTATTGGGAAAGACCTGATCTCACTGCCATGAACTTTGTCCAGCACCCCCAGCTGGGTTGGTTGTATCGCACAGGAGATCTTGGAAAATGGCAACATGGGCAGCTGGTCGTCTTGGGTCGTCTCGATCGTCAAGTGAAGATCCGTGGCTGTCGAGTTGAATTGCAGGAGCTGGAACTCACCCTGCAGCAGCTGGTGGCTGACTGCGGTGGTGTTGAATGTGCTGCTGTGGCCGCAAAGGGAAGTGACCACTTACAGATTGTGGCTTTCGTTTGTCCAGATTCCGAAGATCCAGACAAACTGGACTTGGAAGTCCTAACTCGAGAAGCTCAAGCAGTGCTTTCACCACAGCTCATGCCAAGCCTTTTCGCAGCACTACCGAAGCTACCACGTCTTTCCAACGGAAAGGTAGACTTGATGAGTTTGAAGACCTTCGCTTCAGATGCCTTGGTGAAACAAGATACTCAGACAGAATCAGTGATCGATTCCTTGGGCATGTTGCAACATTTGACAAGGACCCAACTTGAAGAAGACCGGTGGCACCAGAATCAGCAAGCTTTTTGGACAATGCTGGTGATGATGCAGCATTTCACCGGGATTCTAGGACGTGGAGTTCACAAATCAGATGATTTTGGATACACCTGGACTCTTCTCGTGATGGAATTTGCTCATGGCCGAGACATGATTGCCATGTTTCTCTTGCTGGGCTTTGCTGATGCTCGCCGGGAGCCAGAGCTGGGGCATCGTGAGGGTGCTGCACTTGTTACAGCAATGGCATTGACTCTTTGGTCTTCAGGAAACCAAGATCTTGCCATTGGAGGTGAATGGTTCCTGTACACCTACCTATGGGCTCGCTTGGTGTTGGTGGGTCTTTGTCGATTTCAGTCAGGTCTTTGGCAGGCAGGTTTGCTGTTCCTGCTCTCCTGCATGTTGCCGGATGATTACTTCTGGCTCCAATTTCCTCAAAACTGGCGTGAATACATCAAAACCCATTCATCCGGCCTGGACTCAAAAGGATTGAAGTTCCTCGTCTTCTTCATGCCTGCATGTTACCTCCTCTCCTTCCATGCCACAGCTGAAGGGGCAGTGGCTTGGGCAAGAACCCATGGCCGAAATTTGATGCGCAAAGCAGAGGATTACCTGGCACAGTACATGGATCCTGATGCAGCATTGTGGAGACTCCAGCTGAGCTTCTCATTAGCATGCTGGACTTTCTTTGTGGTGCTTTCCTTCCTGACTGGGTGGAGACCAAAGTGGGGGCTTGAACCTTTTGCTTATCAATTTGGTTTCCAAGCCATCTACATTGAAAGTGGAGATGATTGGTTTGGACCTAGCCATTCCGTTACGTGGCAGTATATGAACAATCCTTCCCTCGCAACCTATGTGGCTTTGTGGTTCGGGGAAACCTTGCTTTTCATCCTGCCTGGTGTGACAGTAGCCTTGGCAATGGTTTACATGCCGGTTCACTTCAAGACAATTGGTACTGCCTGCTTCGGCCTTTATGTTTGTCACATTCCAATAGCCTTTTGGCCTTCCGTAGAGAAATTTCAGCAGAATGTGACAAGGCAGATTACGAATCCCATGTGGAATGATGCAGTGAACATTTTCATCCTTCTTCTTTGGAGCATCGTCTTTGTCACCACCTTCGCTCATACAGTGGGCGTGGCTTTCCACTACTTGCTCATCGCAGTCCTGGGTGAAATTGCCAAGAAGTTCAAACCAGAGACTCCAAGCTCACGGTCACAATGCCGCTGTTGATTTTGAAGAACTGAGCGACCGGAGGGGTATGTGGAGATCAGCACCGACTGCGGAATGTTTCACTCGCAGTAGAAGAGCTATTTTGCGCGAAAAAGTTGATGCGGCTGTGATGTGCTAGTCACTGTTTGTTTATTTTGTTTGGGCTGTATCGAAACAGCACACTGCTGCACTGCTTGAATCGAGTCTGTTTTTTTTCTCGCAGAGTCCCCACATGATACCTTTTCAACAGTTCATCCTGTGCAGGGCAACGTGAGCGAAACCAAGCAGTCTGTGCAGCTGCAGGCCTTTTGGAGTTTTAAACATGCTCACGGCATCTCACCGTTGGGGACACCACAGTTCATAGGCTATTTCAATGCTATTTCGTTGATTTGTTTTGTAGGCGGTAAGGACCTTTAACCAGATGCTTCGCCAAGCGCTGCATAAATTCATTCAAGTCCTTCTTCAATTTGCAGGATGTTTTTGTGCTTGCAAAAACGTGAATGCAGTGCTCATTTGTTTTGAGGAAGAGGTCCCATGGTCCAAAACATCCGATACATCAATACCGCCCCACACCAATAAGATACCTATATCAAGAAGATCGCTTAAAGAGCTTCGTCAGTATCGATCAACAGTGACATTGAAGCTATTGTTCTACCGTCCAGGCACAGATGGGCACTCGCCCTGGTCCGCCAAAGGCCTGACCTTATTTCTAACAGACGCACCTTTTGAATACTGTACTAGAAACGGTTTCAAGATGTTTCAAAACACAGCATGTACTAAATTGAGAGTGATACCTGAAAGGAAGACACTGATACATGAAGATCATGAAGGTATGGTGGAACCAAAGACGTGTTGTTCCAAGAATTCGCCAGGCGGCATTCCCTGGTGCCATGCCAGAGGCTGGTTCTTTTACCGATGAAGCCGGAAGTCTTTGGGGCTTTTAAGATTCTAGGGTCATTGACCAGTCATGAGGATGTTTTTGCCTTGAGCATTGCTCTGTGCAGGCCTTCGATGACCCCCGAACTCAAGCAGACTTCCAGTTTGAGGCAAGACCTTGATTTTGATGATTCGATGATGTGAAGGAAACAAGGCCGTTCTATCGTTGTACAGATCTCATTAATTGTTCTCCTTTCCATTGGGACGCATATGCAAGCTTCCGGTCCTGGCAAAGGCTTTGCTGTCTCGAGCGCAGATGGCCAACGATCAGTTGTCTTTGGATCACGTCGCACGAGAGATCCTGATTAGGTCAGGTACTGGAAAGGTGACACGAGTGACACCAAGACACTCAATGCTCGTGAGCTCACGGAACCAAGTGAAGTATCGTGAAGTCAGAGATTGCAACCTGCATAATAATTGCACCACATCGCACGATGTTGTCAACATTCGCTCATTTTTTCGATGGACGTGTTGCTTTTAGAGACATGATCTTCAATCGCAATTTGACAGGTTCCCATCTTTCACATCGCAGCAGACAATAGACCTCATGCAGAAGATGGAGACTGCTCCAGTGTTCGGTGCCCCAGGAAGTCTTGTAATTTGGCATAATTTGGTTATGTTGAGCTTTCAAAACCAAAAAGCCAAGGCTGCGTGATCATCAAAATGGTGACTTCCTCGCGGAGCTTTGCAGGCCCCGAATAGCTGTTAGATATGGCCGTAGTTTTCCACCTTGTAAAACGAATGAAACGAATGACATCGGCAGGCTTTTGGCCTCAAGACTTCGGGAGCTTACCAGTATGCAGGCCCAACAGTTGATCCAAGTTGATCAAGGGGTGGTTCATGTGGACAGACATTGACAGACCGGATTGGATCCACTGGAATTAATCTAATAATGATTTGAAGGGGACGGTTACACCGAAGTTCTGACAGCTGTTGAACTGAAATCCAAGCAAACCCAAGCAAAAATCTCCAAAGTTCAACGCATTTAGTGTAACGTCGATGTAACTTGAAGATATTTGAAGATACTTGAAGCAGCAGCACAATCCTATCACTCTGTGCCACAAGCTGCCACATGTTGTTGGTTGTGGTCGGCTTGAATTCTCTCTGCAAGCCCAAAACATGCCAGTTCACAAGTGCTTGCAGCACAGTAGCTGCATGGTGGGGAGTCCAAGACATTGACTTCGTTATACTTCGTTTAATTGTTGAAACTTTTCAAGTCATGATTTCCATCGATTTCGCTTCGTGGCATTTCCAGGACCAGACACGTTTCAAATTTTCAGGTCAGCAGACCCCAAGCGAAGGCGAGCGCCTCTCTTTGCACAGCTGTCAAAGGCCAGCTCCCAGCCCGTGCTTCGCTGGTGGAAAATTTTCAACAGAGTAACTGAGTTGGCAATGTTCACATTAGCAGAGATGCACAGAAAAGGTACTTGTAAGGCATAAACAGACAGATGCAAATGGAACGTCTCTCACGGTTGCAAGGTCTTCTTCACAGCGGCGGCTAACGAGATGTCCTCCCGTCTCATGACCTTTGCGTTTGGAACCCGGCAAGAAGGTTTCATGGGTCAAGTCTATATTAGATTTCTGGAAACTGGATAGGATTCCAATCTTGTATCATCATATATCATGATATATCATAAGTATATCATGTATATCAAATGTATAAATCAAGATATATGTCACATTAATCATTAATCCCATATAGTATAATCCCCCTATACTGTTGCTACGTTATGCTCCCACGGCTCAGGCCTCACGAGCTCAACAGCTGTTTAGCTGCCTTCGTGTCGGGAACCCTCAGCAAGGGGGAGACAAGCCGGTGCGCTGTCTTGAGACCGAAAAAATGTCATTGAAAAGAAGACAAGGTCACGGAAGTCACACAGTCACAAGACATGTACTTTTATGTATTTTTGTCATGATTGACAGGGTGAGCTGTGCATCATGGTGTATGATTTTTTTGTTTTCATTAAATCTGTTTCTTGTCAAAACATCGGACAGAGATAGAAGGAGAAGGTTTCAAAGGTGCTGGCTCTTGTGCACTGGTAGAACATGGTAGAAATGTAGAATATATTTACTGCAGGTTGAGGGCTGCCAGTGTGAGTGTCATGTCGCGGGGTGAATGGATTTTGAAGCCGCCAGGTCAGTGGGATTCTCGGAGCACAAATTCTTTGCCTCTGTTGGTCAAGGACTTGGAACCACCCAGGGTGATGGAAATAATTAAATAATTGTGCGATTTAAGTGGAAATCTCATGAAATTAGCAGGACTATTACTTTTTGCATTGTGTATGCATGTTCCTTTTCAGAGTGATACAGTAATCTGGACCAACAAACACAACTAACACGGGAATCTAAAAGTAGCTTCCTACTTTTGGGATGCTTGTGATTGAGGTCGAGCAGCCCTTGCAAGGCACAGTAGCTTTGCTCCAGTTGGGATGCTCAAGGATCAGAAATTCTGCTTGAAGCGTGGAACGTCCACGAAACACAGCACCCATCAGGACCCCTTCAACCGTGGCCCAGGTGCAGCTCACGGCTCTCTTGGCCATTTTATCTGAGATGCGCTTGGCACGGAGCCCTCAGTTTGACGCTTCGACTGTAGGATTCAATGTAATTCAGGGATGTGATAGCAATGTGATCAATGGACCATAGAATAAATTGGATCCAAAAAATGAATGGAACCTGGGATTAACACGAGGGATGTTTTTTTTTCTGACTGTTGCCAATGTTTTTGGGGTTTGTGAGAGTTAGCAAAGCGATTGAAAGCACCCCAGTTTTCACAAATGCATACAGGACAGGAAAAGGGTAGGTACAAGCTAACATGCAAGATCTTCCAAGACAATGTTTCCATTGGAGGGCATTTTCTGTTCTGTCACATATGTCACAAGGCCCCCTGACGCATATCTTTGACAATATTGGATATCATCGCAATGCCAAATACAGTTGCTGCATGCCTTGCGTGTAGTCAAGTTGACGAATCGAGACGCTGCCGTAGCAGTACGTTGGCATTACAAGGTGCACACTGACCTCTTCAATGCGGCGGCCACGTTCCTGTCCTCCAGGACGAAGGCCACTGGGAACCGCCGCCTGAGTTTTCTCTCTGCTCTTGAGCAGATGGGTGGATCATCTGAAGTTTTGTTGGTGCCATGTTTTGACAAGTGAGAAGCAAAGAGTTCTAGCAAGTTTCTCAAGGCCGACTTGAAATTTGAAATCAAGCAAAAGAAATGGAATGGTCTTTTCATCACAGCTGTCACCATCAAAAAGTCGTAGACGCTCTGACACTCGATGCTACAGACGTGTGCCCCTTGCAGCATGGCAGCCTCACAAGTGATTTCGAGTTATCGCATTCGTTCTTGAAGCCAGGAGTTGCGGCCGGTTGACATCATTCGGGTGCTGCGATCTTTCGCAAAATGCAATGCCCAGTGGCCCAGGGAAAGGGTCAGCTCAGAAGTTTTGAGGGAAAAGTATCTACATAGACATCTATCCCATTTGTCTGCAGTATTCTGCAGTTGCTATTTTTGGTGTTTCACTAGTTCACTGTCTCATTATAATAGTAATTAATCAATTTGTTGTTGCATCTCGTCCGGGGCCCAGCTGCCAGGGATCGGGCAGATATACATTTATATATTCGATAGAATCCTTGAGCGCAAGTCAAAATGTGACCGTTTGAAAAGCAGCACCGTCGGAAAGAGCTACAATGCTACAAGCTGTGTTTCCTGCCCATCAGCCCGGTTTCGATTCTTTTGATACCTACAGAGATGTGAACATATTGTGAAATGTTACTAAGTTACAGTAGCTAGGAATGCACACTTTTTGGATCCTTTCGGAATGAGGAGTCGATATCTTGAGTACTCAGACACTGCAGCTGGACAGGTTCAGCACCAGGGATTATGTCATGCCGTTGGTGAGGAGGCGGTGAGTGGAAGTCGTCGGTCGACGTGTTTGGTCTCCCCACGAGACCAGTTGCTTCACATAAGTTTGGGAGGAAGTGGGCAAGTGGGGGTTTTCATTCGAACAGTTGGGCCAAAATTGTTCATTCAGCACACCGTTTTATAGCTGTGCAGTTTTGAATCGTTTTGAGGTGGTGGCACGCATCAAAGGTGGCGTGAACTTTAGACCCGAGGACTGTTGCCGGACTGAACAAGGATTGGAAAGTGGCCAGAAAATACTCTTACATAGGTCAGTCCTTGCTGACCAGTAGAACTGCAACAAGACGCTAGCATTTGGAGTAGCTTTGACTTCATCCCTTCACTGTTCCTTTGCATTTTTTAGAAGCTTAGGTTGCTTTAGTTTGGCACTTGCCCATTACACTCAGTTGGTCTCAGAGAGAGACAAACCCACAGGTGCCACGAAGGACAGCATGTCATTTTCAGTCAGGACCTTTGTGAGATCATTTGGGCCTTGTGCGTACTTGAGCACTTCAACCCTGAAGCTTGGACGTTGATCATGCCCGATCGTGCCTGTGCGTTGGTTAGGGTCCGTGTTTCACCCATGTGTTCATCTCTTAAAGTTCCTCTATTTTGTGAAGAAGTGATTCACAATGATTCCTAAAATGGTTTCAGAGCTGTCTAAATGAAAAATGGTTGATTGTGATGTGATAGAAGTAGGAAACACTGTCAGGATTTTACTATATTTTACTGGCAGCTCTTTTACCAAGAGCTTTTGTATTTGTATCAACCTTTGAAGATACATTCTATCATATCTGGAATCTATATTTTATTCATTTTTATTCTATGAGCGAGCATTTTTTGTTGATCGTTTCTTGACATGTTGGATTCACTTCTGTACGTAGTGTGGACGTTACTAAGGAGATCTTTGCGATTTTGCTGAAGGCAAAGTATAGAATTTTCATTTCGATTTCCAACACGCAGACTTGCTCAGATTCGCAGATGCACTCTTTGAAACTTCCTTTGGGCTGAAAGCATATGGGTGTCATCCGTGTGAGTTGATTGCTTTGGCCACTTGACTCGCGGTGAAGCCAAGCAGTTGCAAGAATGCTCTTCCACCTGTGAATATGTGGAGGTGCTGAGAAAGGTCCCGGTGATTTCATCGGATGCGCTCACGCAGGCATTTTCACGTGTCAGGGCTTGTTGCTTTCTTCAATCTTTGATTTGATTGATTCAAGATTGAAGATTCAGTGCCCAGAAGTGTGACGGTAGAGCACGCTCACAAATTAGACTAGACCACAACCTTAAACTATCTTGAAGGTGAAATATCTCAAAATAGTCTTTGTTGCCTTTGCTGTTATGCTATCAAGTTTCACAATACCAAGTACCAACAGGGCGCTCTCCACAGCATTCTACAGAAGCGATGTGTTGTGTCAATCTTTGTCGTTAACGATGATTCCAACGCGAACTCTTGAGCCCCTCGTGCCAGCTCTTCGAGTGCCATTTGGCGTTGGAGAGTGAGCACAAGAGCGAATATCGAAGGCAAAGGGTCGATAGCCAAGTGATCACTTGTAGCAGCTCGGAACTGATCGGAATTAGGGGCCTTCAAGCACTCCCCCTTCATCCTTCACCAGCCAGGATCCAAAAGCCATCCACAACATACAAGACAAGGGGGACAATATGTCATAATATGTCATATAATAATTCATGTTGTCTAAGATTGCCTTACATTGTCTAGAAATTTATTCTGCCATGATCAAGACAATACCTGTTCTTTGGTACTTTCTTGATCATGTTGTATCCATTCTCTACGATCTCATATTGCGCCCACTTTCCTCATTTGCACACCATATACCGCACCCAAGTTCCTTTGTATTGTGCTTAAAATTCCTAGGATTTCTTCATCTTCACATCGAATTGATACGCTGTTATCCTTTGATGATGAGAGGTCAGAGATTCGTCGAGGGACTCATCACCTTGTGCCAGGTTTAGAGATAAGATGGAAGCAGAGTTGGAAGCCCTGCAGGAGTGACGAGGGTGACCGAGGGTGAAAGACCAACGTTGTGCCCATTGGTGTCATGGGATTCTCACAAGATTTGAAATGCTCAGTGTAGATCAGCTTGAGGAGCACTACAGGGATAGCAGAAAGGATGAGAGGCTGGGAACAGAGTGCAGCAGTGCAGCTGTTGATCTATTCTGTGGCATGCCTCACCTCCTCACTTCAAGTGTCATGCCGGACACGACAAAGTGCAGGGCATTGATAAATGGCAATGCTTTTTCAAGTGTTGTAGCCTAAGCAGATAAGGTCTGAACATGTGGCAAAATATGGAGCAGAGCCAGAGCTGTAGAAGTAGACTTGGTTTGTAGGTTCAGAATTATGGAATGCTACAATAATTGAGTACGATTGTTCGTGTGTTCATTATATATTTCATTATATTTCAGATTTCACATAAAATCATTAAGTTTTTACCTCTCGAGTTCGTTCTCCGATCACTCCTCAAGTTCTGGCAAAAAAAGCTCAAATATATCATTCAAAGATTTCCAAATAATCTCAGGAATTGTCAGGCCCAAATTCTGAATACGTTGTTGTAGCCTACAGCCAAACACATCTCAAAGTATAGCATGTAGAATCCATTTTGTTGTAAAGCCTCTCAGCAAATATGAGACACGCTCAAAGAATCTCAACATATCTCAACAAAAACTCAATTTGTTTCAAAAATCCACAAGGACACTCAAATAATCTCAAATATGTCTATTACAGTTTCATTCATTTTTATGTCATGTATTGAACAAAGGATCCTGATCTAAACCTTCCTGATTGAGGGTCCACTCTACTTTGGTGATACGTATCATGTGTCATTGCACCACCATTATCATTATTGTTGTCATTATCATTGTCATTAGATAGTTCAATCATTTTCAATCTACATCCAAGAGATGTTTACTATAATACATGCATTGACGTACGTTTCCATGGCAGGCGCTGCTCTGACAAGCACCGTAGTGACGTTGCCTCCGTCCTGAAGTCCTTGGCTGGGAGCCTCAGATTTCGGGGGTTCAAGTGATCTCATCACATCAGTGTACAAACTCACCGGTGGAACCTTTGGAAATTGAAAGCTTTACAAGTTTTTTACAGGTGGATGGCTCTGTTCATGTGAACCACCGCACCAGCTGTGGCTTGCTGGTGGATGTGGCTGCGTTGAGAAAGTTTGGAGCCTCAAGACTTTGCCCCAAAGTGAGGTCATTTGTCAAGTTGTAGATTCCACTGCATAAATCCAAAAGATTCCAAAAGACAGGAAAATCTCTAAAGAACATGCATATTCATTCTATCGATTTCATATGATTTCATCTGATTTCCAGTTTCTAGCCATGATTTTATTTTAGCTTGGAAGTTTGCTGGAGACATCTTGCTCAAGTGAACATTGCAGACATATTCATAAGATTTCCCAAGAACATTTAGCTCCCTCAGCCTAAAGTCAAGGCGAAGTTCCACTGACGGCTTTGTGCACGTCGACCTCGACTCCAATGTGACCTCTGTGCGTTCCCTGGATAACGTACGGGAACCTGGAAAGGAATGGCTCGACCATTCGCAAGTTGAAACATGTCTTACGAAGCAGAAAGTTACCATGACCGAAGCATTGGTGCTGAACATGAAAGAAGCACAATGAAACATATTGCAGAGCTTCGGGTTTATGGAATAGCTGCAATTGGAGTGATTGATTCAGGGCTTGCCCTGATTTCTTGATAAGTCTTCTGTCAGGGAGATCCTTTGAAGAATTCGGGTCTATCAACAGAATGCAAAAGAGCGAGAGAGAGAGAGAGAGAGAATCAGGTCAAACGCTTCAGAGGGTTGGCAGTTCATTCCCCCAAACATGGCATGACGTGAAGAAGTCCATCATCATCATAATCATAATCATCATCATCATCATCATCATCATCATCATCATCATCATCATCATCATCATCATCATCATCATTGATTTGTTGTCGTTTCGTGATCGTCGTCATCATCATCACCACCAGCATCATCATCATTATCATCATTATCATCATCATCATCATCATCGTCGTCGTCATCATCATCACCACCAGCATCATCATCAT
>DF241272.1:0-16400 GCA_000507305.1 Breviolum minutum Mf 1.05b.01 | reverse complement strand
TATAAAAATTATTTATTTTTTTTTTAAATAAATAATTTTAATTTAAAAAATATATCTTAGCCAAATTAATATTATATATAAAGCCTTATATATATCCTTAAATTAAATTATTTATAGGAATTTTTATATTAGGAAATTATAAATTAATAAGGGATATCTAAATCTTTAATCGACCAAGAAAATCCGTGCTATGGCGGCTGTACATTCGTATGGGGTATTTTGCTTTTCAGGGTGGTCCTTGCCCACCTTTTCCGGCTAATTCTGACACTTTCACACCGAAACTAAAGACTCACCTACCTCCTATCTCCCTGGAAACAAGGTATAACAAGTCAAGACTTCAGGCCGCCTAGCTTTCAAAAGAAGGCCGTCTTTCTTTTAAAAAAATATAAAGCCTTTTTGCTGTCCAACCCGCGGACTATGGGGCTAATATTGCATACAATTAATGAAATTCCTGGCAATTTTACAATTCCCCAATTCACTTGTATAAAATACAAGAATGGTAGGTAATGTCCATCAACACGCAATATGTTCATTTTCATATTTATATGTATGATTCATATACTTGTAATATTTTTCCAGAAGTACTGGCGATGTCTTCCAGCCGCTTTCAGCCAAAGGGCATTGGTTCTGGGAATGCCAAACTCTTCGGAGACCATGAAGCATTTGGGTATCAAATCGGTGCAGCTGTACAGCCACATCTTCACATATGATTATTCTATCATTCTGATTCATTCTGTAAGCTTTGCAGCAACGATGTTTCATGACTAACCTGGTGCAGGAGTGCTCTTGTGCCACATCTCTGCGCGACCAAGTCGGTCAAAGAAACTGAAGAGCTCGCTTTCGCTGAACTAGGGCCAAAGGCCATGCAAGTGCAAAAAGTATCAAAAAGTGCCACATGCCTCTTGGTTTGCACCGTAAAGATCCAAACATATCCAAACCATGGAAGTAGCCAAACAAATCGAAAATACATAATCAACGCGAATGGGGTAAGACAAGGACACGGCATGCATCCGACATTAAACAAAAGACGGCTCGCTCAGGATAACCACAAGCTTTTCTATGCTTTTCTGACCTGACTGATTTGAGGATGCAAGCATGACAAAAACATACACTAGTCCATCCCGTCTGTAGAATACATTTGGTTCCTCTCAATGCATGCAAATTAGTACACATCTGCCACGGGGATCCGGGATACTGGTTTGCCTTTGCTTTTTTGATGGAAGATAAATAATTCTCATGAACTTTGGGCCCAGGCTTCTGGACCCTTCCAAGGCCTTGAATTCGTCCTTGAGGAAATCCTTCGCGGCAGGATCTGCTGCAATTTCTTACCATGAAGAAAAGGAGTATGTCAACACCATGTGGTTTCTGTAAGACTTTAATCCTAGTTGTGGCCAAGTTCAAGGAATCCTAATCTGGAAGGTCTCAAACATTCTCAGAATGTTTGTGAGTGGAGAGTCCTCAAAGTGGTGCTGCAAAGATTTCTGTCATTCCTCTGTCCTCTCAGGGCAGCGTGATACATCAATGAAACCTTACTCATCTCCCCCACACCATCAACATGAAACGTGTTTCACTGAAGTCAACCATGCCAGTCAGCGATGATAAGGAAATCCAAACACAATTTGGTGCCCACAACAAGATTTGTTGATGCGTCTTCCAATCAAGTTGAGTTGAGGTCCTCAGGAAAATCATGAAATAACAAATGGCTAGGACATACTTTGGATTATACACAGCCGACTACAAAAACTACGTAATCTCGTTGTTCCAGGCTAAAGGTAGATCCGTACATAAATCAGTGATCGGTAACCCACAATAGCCAGCAGTGCCAAGCGCCTGTGGTGAAACAAGGGAGGCACCAACGTTGGCAGCTATGTATTCAAGGGTTTCTTAAGCATCCCTTAATATACATATCTATATACATATCTATCAATATATATATATATACGTATATTTTTTGTGTATTATATATGAATGCATTTTCAGTCATATTCGCACATCATCATTTAATTCACATTCCTTTGCCACCACTGCCAGTGCTGCACTGGCAAAACTCTCAAAAAATTGTGCGTGCCTGTGCTGCTTGGCCTTAATGCATATTGGTCAAATGATCAACAAACATATCAACTGATGATACCGATATGGGTGTTTCCTTAAATGGTGGTCCCCAAAAAACACCACAAAATATTTTTTTAGTAGGAAAACCCATGGTTGTTGGGTACCACCATTTAAGGAAACCCCCATATTTTTGCATCCTTCAGAAAGCATGCTGCTCAGGTTTGCCAAAAACTCATCTTTTCCGCATCTTTCACTTGGTTGTTTTTCGCATTGATAAGCTCACCATCTTTGAACAGAAAAGAGGCCAGGGCCGAGCTGGAAAAAGCTGGATCAGTCCGAACTTGGATTGATGGGAGAGTATGGAAGGGGTCCTTCCAGCGCATCTGCATCTGCCGTGGGAGGTTGACCCAAGATTGGGACGCCTCTGTTCATAGATTCCTGTGTTAGTTTCATCATCTCCTCATCATTGTCCAGCATCTCCAGCCCCCTCTTCTTCACAATTTCTGCTCCCTTGAGCTCCTCATCTGTCTCTGCCTGGTTGGCCATTTCTTCAAAAATCTTTCGAAGCATCTGGGCTTTTTCACGTCTCTTCTGACATCTTTCCTCATACAAAACTGTGGACGTTTCACTTGCTTCCTTCACAGCTTTCACAATGGCCTTTTTGGGCACCTTGTTGGGATCTGTGGCAAACAGGCCACGGTTGTTGGACAAAATCGGTCCAGTGGACCAGTCAATGTCCTTGCCATCAAAGTCTGACAGACTTGCCCCAGACTCTTGAGCGATGAGGGCACCAGCAGCATGTTGTGTGAGGCGCAAAGTTGAGGAAGTGTCATAGAGGCCCTGGGTGATGGTCCATGCAATGTCTTCATCACCTCGAGCAAGCCAACTGAACTTGATGGAGTTGTCAATGAAATGAAACTTGGCATACTCTGAGCCCAGAAGCTTGGCAACCCTCTCAGCGTCCAGGAAAATGTCTTGCCGCATTCTTGAGTGTTGTGCAATTCGCAGCTGCTCGGTTCCAAGCATATCATACAGACCATCATTGCCGCGGCGAATCTTCTCGCTCACATTGAGCTTCAAGGACTTCCCCTTCAAACCATACTGGCCCATGTAGACACCAGTCTCTCTTTGCATGATCAAGCATTGAGTCCACGCGCCTTGGCCTTTGACAGCGTAGAAAATGCTACTGCCTGAAGGGTGGGTGGTGCTCCGACTGGGGTGGTCATAGCCCAGCATAGGGCAGCCCATGACACTGAGCACCGGCTCACCATCTTGCATGAGACACAAGGTGCTGCAGAACTGCTTGGCATCTCGAAACTCCTTGACGGAATCAATGGGTGTAAACACCCAATATCGGTTGGGTGGCACTCCATCTGGATATGAGTTGCAGTGCTTGCTCCACTCAGCCACACTCTCTGGAGTTGCATCAGGCAAAAGCTGAAAGGATGTGAAAAAGTTGGTCACACTGTTTGCAAATTTCTGATCCCTGGAAACCAGCTCGCCATCCTCATCACTGAGCACTGGGATGTCGGGAAAGTGGTCCAACAGCTGCTTCATGACATAGCTGGTGACTGCTGCCGAGGGCATTGTTGTCTCGGTGCCATCCGACGCGGAGCGTACGTATTCCGCATCCAAGGCAAAGCCATGCAAACCGACTGTGGACTTGTCCTTGGCTTCCTCCAGCAGAAGGGTCCCCAAACAAAGCATGTGCATTACCTCCACCATGGCCTCCATGGCGACCTTGAGTTCTTTACCAAAATCACCCTTCAACAAATCAGCTGGCACGACGTCTTCAACTGTCTTGTCTGCTCCTAAAATTCTTCTTGCCATCTGATTGCTTCGGTCAAGGGCTGCTTTGCGATCTGGCTGACTCATCTCTTTGGCTTCCTCTACTGAAGTTCCTGGCGCTGCCTTCAACCGACTTCTGCGGCGGGCGATACCAGCTGCCACCATGGCTGGAAGAACTGGTGTGGAAAGTGATCGCCCAGACCGTCCATGGCCATGTCTGGCAGCATGACCTAGATCCTGACGGCCAGGTCCAGTAGCACTGGCAACCTGTGGGTGCAGCCCCAGACTGGAAAACGATAACGCCATCAGTGCAGAGTGCAAAGGGCACTCAGCTTGAAGAATTTGATCTCTAAAACAGGCTTCAGACATCTTGGAAATGCATGACAATATATGTAAATGCTTCACTTGTTCAAAAGCAACCACTGCAACTGCCACTGAAACAACGTTAAAGATAGTGCTACACTGCTGGTCACGTTCCACAGGAGGGATTTTCCGACAAACATGTGCAAAACCAAATCCAAGACCCAATTCAAGTGAACTCACAAGTGTGGTAAGCTTCTGGCTAGCGCTTTTTGAGTTCGCAGTTGAGGTACTGGCAACAGCATCTCTGTGCGTGTAATTGTGGCCTGTGTCATCCTTCCAACTTTGGCCCTGACCCGTTAAACATATCATGAGGATTCTCCGATTACTGCAATGATTCATTCAAGGCACACTCCCAAACCCCACAAAGAGCTTTTCGGGCGACTAACATTGGCATTCAAACCTGTCATGAACAGTCCTGTCTTGCAAATCTTGCAATGGCACGTTTGGGTCGAATGGCATCTCCTACACAACACCGCTTCTCAACAAGCAGGAACTCTGAAAGATTACTGTATGACACTGAATGCAAGTTCACCAAGCTACCAAGCTAGATGCACATGCGTACTGCCAAAACCAACCAACAAACCCAACCTACCTACCGTTCAGATAATATCCGTTCATCCAAGTGTGAGGGAATCAAAATCAGGTGGACGGCAGACTTACCTAGGTTTTTTCCCATCCTCATCTTTTCTCATCCCGTCTTTCATGATTGTCATTTCATCAAAGCGCATGGAGTTTAATCTAGCATTCCAGTAGCTTCATTCTGGCAACCTGGATACAGTGCCTCCAGCACCACGAGTTTCTTGGAATCATCATCACCTGGGACATCTGCCGCCAGCTATGCATCAAAAGAAATCACACAAACAATGAAACTAATGATCAATCATAAGAAGGACTGGGGCTCAACATGTCTGAGCATCAATTGTGCGGCAAAAGGCAGGAAACCCAAAGTGGAGCACCTCTCTCAGTTGATTTAACGTAAATATAAATAGTCCAAAATGGTTCCATAAACTGGCAATAAACGGCATGGCCATAGATAGAGAAGGATAGACCGATATTTGTGTGATATAATATATTATGGTAGCATCTGGTATAATGATATGATAGTGCGCTATGTACTTAACCTAGGCGGTTGCCAGCCCTCTCGGGCCGTTGCCACTGCTGGCGGTGGTCTCTGTCTCCAAATCCTTCAGCGGAGGTTCTTGCCTCAAAACTGTCAAAAGCCAGATGGTGAGAACGCTAACTGTCAAAAGCCAGATGGTGAGAACGCTGCTAGGAATAGCAGCCATCAAAACGAAAATTCGCTCCCATCAGGGGCCAAGTTGGGATTCCTTCATGTATATTCTATTTTCAGATAACTCAAGGACAGCGCAGAGGTACCAATATCTCCAAGTCCAACATCCAATCCTACAATCAACAAACTGAGCTCATCCAACTCGCCAACATCGCTGAGCAAGGCCTGCTAGGTCAGCATGGTCCAGCGTTCAGGATTGCCAGACCGGAAGCCCGGACATGACAGATCATGCACATCACTCATGCCGATGTCAGCACCTGGCGTTCAGGATGCTTGACTCTTCGGGGTCCTCTCACCTCACAGAAGCGCTGAAAGCAAAGCTTCAAGGAGTCTGCACGCCTCATGTCTCTCATTGAAATCACATGTGATTCATTGTTGTACGAGAATAGCCTACAACAATCTATCGTCAGCCACATATTTAGTCTCTCTCTATATGTACTGTTTACATGTCTATCATATATTAGAATATGTATATATATAGTTTAGATTACGTATATACTGAGCAAGATTTGGAAGACATTGTTTCTTCCAGTGGGTGGAATGCGGTAGCTGGAAATTCATCTTTGGATCTTCTCCTTTTTCTCAGCATCTCCAAAGGTTGCGGTCCCTCTTCAGGCAGCAAACTGATCTTTCTAGGTTGCAAGCATTGACAAGACCGCTGGCACGACGCACAGTGAGTTCATGGGCCGGCGGTGGCCTCAAAGTGATACAGGGAGACAACCATCTGAGAGGGCGTCCTGCTGTGTTGGTATCCTTTGGATGGAGGGGATGAGGTAGTTGGGGTGAGGACCTTAAGGACTGAGGAGCTCACCCCAAAACCTCTGTTTAGTCAGCTGCCTGGATGGCATATGTTTTGCTTGGCCACTGTGTCCAATGCAATCCAAGCTGCTTCAGCTTCTGTTCAGTTGCTTCTGGAGTCGCCACCTCGCATGCCTTGGCTTTGTCAAAATCCGCATGCTTCTTCTGGACAGGTATCCACGATCTAATGGGCGTCCAGAGACCAAAAAGCCTATCAACCTTTTCCCGTGAGATTGTACTGATTTCCATACGGGGCTGCCTATGAACACCCGGACCTGGATTCCGACAGAAAAGAAACATCTTTGCAGCCGCTTGATCCGCTTGATTTCAACTAAATCGTGGATATCACTTCATCAGTAGCTGGGCCCTAACAGGAACCGAAATATCAAAAGTGCAGCACTACTCCTGGGAAACTGACTGGAGGTTTGTGGATCACTGGCAGGGGCGGAGAAGCACACAGTCGTAGCACCTCGCAGAAGTCCGATGACTTTGTGCAACTGCCCCCAGTCTCAAATGACCATCTGCTGACAGCCCCAAACAGCCAAATGGCGCGCCTTGGTCCTTTAAAGCTAGTTAGTGCCGTTCTGCTTGGTGTGACGTGACATCAATACACACGCATACATTACATTACATTGCGTTACGTTACGTTACATTACATTACACATTACATACCTACGTACCTACCAACCTTCCTGCCTACATACAAACATACGTATGTAGTGGACAACCATATGTATATAATTCATCAAACTATTCCGATTCAACATTCGCCACAGTACTCTATTTTATCAGCTTTGTTCTATATCCAATCTGATCAAATGCAATTGTGGCATCAGTACCAACTTCCTCAAAAATCATCAAACATCTATATTATGCCCTTTCAAACCTTGACCCACCATGCCGGGAGAAATCACCTGATGTTACTATTTGATCAACATCCAACCTGGTGAGACTCGATGCCCCTCAGGCCTCATTGGCTTTGTCAGCACATTGTGGCACCTGATTGGCCTGAAAATGACGGCGATGGGGCTGGGCCATGGGGTGTTTTAAATGTGTCTCCTCAGGTCCCAGTTCCTCAAAGACTTCACGGAGTTCACTGTTGAGGGGCAAAGCTTGTATGCTTGTATTGAGAAAATGATGAAATGATCGATCTGCATTCAATGTGGGATATAGACTTTCCATTGAGAAGGTTTCATTTCTTTGCCTGTCGTTGCTATTCCATCATCAGGGGACCGCAGAAGGTTCAAGCCAAAATTTGAAAACAGCCTCTTGACCTCGCTTTAGCATGTTTTGCTGGTGCTTTCGTGCAATGTATCCATGTAACCTGTGACCTTTTAGACCATCCACATTTTCAAAAAGAAGAATCCTATCCACATGTTTCTGTCAACCCATCATCCATCTTATAGCCGTATCAATGCCACTCCTTCCTCAGGATTTTCTCTCCAGGCTTGGCTTCAGGCGAGGTATTGAAGTACTTCTTCAGACTCGTCATAGACCTTCATTGCCACCAAGCGTGGTGCTTTGCCTGAAACGAAACGTGCAATCTGAGACAAACAGTACAATCAATAGGTTTATACATTTATACAGACACATCTAAAATCTCGTTGGGGCGCACCTAAAGCAGATCCACCAGTGTCCCGACCTTTGGTGCCATTTCTGGAACAAATGATGCGCACACACACAAAAGTGTAGTCCTAAGAAGAGATTGATTTAAAATGATATTATTGAATTGACTGCCAAAAGGTCTGAAAATATCTGACAATGCTGTGACAATGCTACTACTACAAAGAATCTCATCTAATAATATGTTGAACCAGCTGAGTGCCAGGCCATTCTCATCAAAGCACTGCTCCAAAAGGCATAAGGCACGAAGCCGTGGTTGCCACCTCAACAAGGCGTTGCCAATATCTCGAAAGCGCTGATAAAACACTGCTATTCATGTCACCAATCCAACGGGGAAATGTGCAAACTAAGCTGTTCCAACTCTGCTCCACTTTGAAGGCTCAGCTGCTCCACGATGGCAGCCTGCATCGCTTCAGGATGCCAAGACCCGACCAAGATCACATTCTTGACTTGAAGCTGTTTTGGATCTTCTGCATTTACATCGCAGATATGAATGACACATCAAAAACATTCAAAAATATTCCGAAATACCATCAATATGAAGGTTTATCAAGCTTGAAGCCCCAACTTAGTGTCCAGCTGCAAGGTGTGCAGACTTGAAGCTATAGCACCTGGAAACCATGTGAAGCAACAGGAGAGTTGCACAAGCACACTTGCTCCAATGATTCGCAAGTGCGTTCAGCTACAAAAGCCGAAAAGGTTTGTAATCAAAGCTTACAATACCCACCAGTATGTATCTATTCAATCTATTCCTCCAATGGTAGATCCATCCATTGACCAAAAAACATAGTGATATTCACACGTGCTGCAATTAAACACCAAGCGCGTTCAGAGGCACTTCTCCCAAAAAGCTGCCATTTCATCTATGGTTGGTTCCACTCGAGCAGGAGGAAACTCCTGCAGCAAATCTTGTCCAAACAGAATTTTGAGGGAACCTGATGTGACCATAAAACTGCCCTGCCAGAAGTTGTACTCTGAGCAAAACTCATGTCCCGGACTTGTGCCTCGCAGAATGCGGAAACAATTTCCTTAGTCAGACCAGCTTTCAGCCTTCAGCTTTTAAAAATCACATTCTCGGTCACAATGATCAGTGAGCAAGCCACACCTAGTCCAGTCAAGCGACACTAACCTCATCCATGTGTCGCTTGGCCCGTTTGGAGACTTTCTTTTGCACCTGGCATGCTTCCAAATGACAAAATCTAAGCACACAGAAGTCCCCAAGGTAATTTTGCTTTTCACCCACACAGCCGGAGGCATTCCATGGTCCTAGTCGAAATGTCTCAAAGAATGCATCAGCAACTGACTTTGGATGGCAGGGAGCTGCCTTTGGAGGAGTTCCAGCAACCAGTGCCGACCACCTCGATCAAGGCGTTCAACCAGCTACCCAGAGAGAACCTCATCCTGAAGGCACCTACGAAAAAACTAAGGAGCATGCTCCTCTGCCCATGATGTAAATAAGCCGCTTGCCAGCCAGCCCTGCCTGACAAAAACAGAGAACAATCTTCAAAATCAAAAAGAATATCAAGAAAATATGGGGAAAAACGAATGTGCAGCTTGGAACCTCCTGAAGAATCTGATGCTAGGTCCCAGACCTGATATCACGACCTGCCATCCTATACTCCTTATTCCTAGCTCTCGTTTGCACAACTATGATATACTATGATGAAACAATAGCTCCAGCTGTTTCGATGTCATATTTGGCTCGTAACTCCCAAATTTCCTTGAATGTCTAGTGTATGTGGTTTGATGCATCCATGATTCATGTGGCCAAGCTGGCTCCAACACCACGGCACATTGGAGCCAAACTGCAGCGAAAGGATCACCACTAGTCCGCAAATCATGGGACGATTTCTTCAACCTCAAAGCACTTGCAAGTGCATTTTAGCAGATATCGTCCGTCTTTGATAAGGCATCCATCCGGTTTGAGCAAAGGACTTGAAATCTGTCTGCACATCTCACCATCTCACATCCCTATCATCAATTCGATTCCCTCCGTAAACGCCCTTTTTTTTTTAACCCACCTTCACAGCCACTTCATTGGTACATTCTCGTGCCCACGAAATCGTTTACTAGGGCAGCAAAACCAGAGGGGGGGAATGGAATGAATGCAGTGAGCTGTCACTGTTGAAGTCACATGTGCAATCTTCAAAAATGGAGCGTTTCAATTGCTCTAGCTTAAAGATGGTTTAATGATATGTCTATCTTGGCTGACCGCAGCTGTTGTGCGTTGGATGTTTGACGTACTGCCTGCCCTCTCAGTCTCTCAGTATGGTTGAAAGCGATTTTCGCCACCGCCTTCCTTGGCTGGACCGCTGCAACCTGGCACATGGCACGGATTATATAACTCTTCAAAGCGACAGGTTTTCCATGGGTTGTTCCTTTGTATCACTGCAGATTCTCAGAGGTTGGGACCTGACCATCAGAAAAAAACACACACGCACACAAATCCATTGGCCTTCGGCATCGGCTTCACCTGCATTCATGGAAGTAGTCATGATATACTTGATAAAATGTCAAAAATGGTGCTGAGGCATGGGTGTTTACTTAGCAGATCACACATCAGCAGAGTGCAGTAAAGTTTGGCAAATCCCAGCTCTATCCATGCCCTATGATCTCTTCATATCTCTTGTGTCACGTCTCAGGAGTGGCAAATCATTGAGGCTTGACTCCAGCTATCACGCGATGACAGAATCCTGCCTGATTCACCAGATGGACCAGAGCCAGCTGCAGTGTCTGGCGCACCCGGCGCACCGGGGGCCATTCCAGCTCCCATGCCAGGCATCATTGGCATGCCTGGCATTCCCATGCAGCAGCCTCCGCACGGGCAGCCACAGCAGCCTGCACAACGGGTGTGACCACATGAAACCTGTGATGCAGTCCTTATTAAAAAAGTGCCATTTTGAAGTACACAATAAACATTATATAACCAACTTCATCACAGGACTGCCACTGGCCCATCTAAAATTTTGAAAGCATCTCAATTTATAAATCAGAATCGCTGATGGAGCACAACGGAGCGGCATTTTCTGCGTGCCTCCCATCATGCCCGGCATCATGCCCGGCATCATGCAGCCACCGCACGGCATGCATGGAGCACCAGGAGCGCCTGGAGCACCAGCAGAGCCTGGTGAACTCGGAGCTTTGAAGCGTGGCATATCATGGCATAAGAACCAGAAGATGTGACTTGAAAAATATGTTGGGAAGTCATGGGAGATCATTGATTACGACACATTACGACTCTTCTGATCCGGTCTCTTCGGTTTGCGAAGCATTGAACAATCAGTGGTCCCACTTGCAATAAGTGGATTCAAATGACTGGCACTTGGAACAGCACTTCATTGCAGACGTGGTTGCGCCTTGCGACGCTCCGGCTGCAGCGTTACTACCTTCTCCATCGCCAGAGGCACCCGGACATCCGCCACAGCAACCAGGCATCATCATAGGTCGGGCACCCATCATCCTAAGCTACATTTCCCCATCAGATTGCAAAGCACGAATGCAGTAAGCACAGAAACGCACAAGACATGTGCAATCCACATATAACCACAATTAACCACATAGGTTCCGTCCAACATCGTCCAACCTCCAACTTTGCCAACCCTTGCCTGCAACTGTCCTTCACCTCAAAACCCCCCATCTTCGCTCTGCCAGGCGTCATCGGATTCATGCCCGCCATCATGGGATTCATCATCATCGCCATCATTGGGTTCATCATCATTGCCATCATGGGATTCATTGGGGTCTCCTTGTCTTTGCTATCATCTTCGTCCTTGTCCTCGCCAGCACTTTGAAGTGAGGCAGCCTGCTGCAAGTACTTCTCAGACCATTTCTCTTCATAGTCATCCTGCAGGTGAGGCATGTAGATGTGGATTCTCTTGTGCAAAGTGGTACAAGTAGAAAACACCAGCACTGCACAAGCCACTAGGCTCCGGGAAGCATTCAAAATGTCAAAACTATATGCCGGAGTAGGCCTCGGCAGCAGGTCCCTCAGTCTCCTTCTTTTCCTGGATTGAAGTGGGAACAATGGCACCACAAATCTGGTTGCACAAACCTGCTGATGCTCAAGACTAGTGAAAATTGCCGACTATTGAAATAACTCTTGGCATTTGTGAGCCCAGTTGGTGAGTCGGTATGAGTCCGTCTGCGGTCCACTTTTATTTTTCTTTTGTGCACGTTTATGGAGCTATCAGTTATTATTCTGCTTGAATTCTCCCGCACCTTTTCCCTGTCATGTGCCATTCGTTGTCGCTCCGCATGCTGTGCTGCTTGGAAAGCAGTGCCGCCATGTGGCCGAACTGCGACCCACCTGGGGGTTGCATTTTGGATTGCAGGTATGTCAAGGTATATCTACCCCACGATCTGTCAAAGAACAACATTTTTCAGTGAAGTGCAGGGGATAGAGTCGAATAAGAGGCCTCATCAACACAAAGTAGGAACAGGAAGGCAGAATGCTGTGTATACTTAAATAAGATGATTAAACAATCTTCAATACACGTTTGTTTTCCCCACGGGATGCTTCCCCAAATGGACTTTGGACAGCCACATCAATGCAGTCTGGGTCACTTGTTGTCAATCATATGGCTCGCCTTTGCTTCCACACACCTCTGCACTGAGTCCTTCAGATCTGGCAGAATGCCCGCAGGTTATGTAAACTGACATTTAAAGACCACTTACAAAGCGCCAATGGAGTGGAAGAACTGATCAAAATTGGACGAAACATCCACTTTTAAGACCTGGAAAGCCAATCCGGGGAACTCTCAACCAATGGTTCCTTGTCTGCAAACTTTACAAAGGCAAAACCTCTGGAGGCACCATCGGGCAATCGCTTAATGTCAACACTCTCCACCTGGTCCAACGGGCTTGAGTTGCAGTAAGATAGCTGAACATTGTGACTCGGGGCTCTTTTCAAAATGCGGAGAAGGCTGGCCTGACCATATTTGGCAAAGTGGCCAATGACCTTGTCTTCACTAGTGCTTTTTCGAAGACCGCCAACGAAGACTGTAGTGACCTCAGTAATTTGCATCGGCACTGCTGCTCTCTGCAACACTCATGTAATAGTTGTATATACAGTACTTGTATGATGTTGGATATCACTGGATGTGACCTAGGTCACTGTGGCAGCATCTTCCTGAACACTGTTCTCTTGTCAAGCTAATGCTCGGAGACACAAGAACGCTTGCCTATCCTGATTTACTGCCCTCATTCAAAGCCTCACAAACGACTCGGATGTAAACTCTTGGTGTTGCTGGGTTATCTTGCTTTCTCGTCCTCTCTCTTGGTCTTTGTCTTTGCCACCTGCCCCGAACTTCAGGGATGCTTTCCAAACGGTGCACAAACGGTGCCATTATGACAAAACTTAGCTTCTGAATTGCAAGTTGATGCTATTTGAGGTACAGTGATGTACAGTGACCATTGAATTCTGAAAGCCAAGTCCTACAGTCACAGTATCCACAGTGGCCTCTTTCATCTTGTCTCCTGCGAAAACTCGGAGCGTCAGACCCAGCTGTTGAACCAGAACCAAAGCAAGTCAAAGTGTCAAAAGTGTCAAAGGAAAATGCGCCATCCTATTTTTGTATTTTTTGTTGTTCACCCCTTTGAAGCGCCAGCCTAGCACCAAAGCAGCATACCGTAAAGCGCCACAGTAGCTTGGTTTTGGAACATGATCAAAAGATATCAAAAGTGAGTCCAGAAATCGTGGGTCCTGCACCCATGGCCGCCATTCCAGCCATCAGCGGCGACACGGCCTGAGAGAGTGTGAAACCATGAAACCCATCGTGGCTTGTCGTAGGGTTCAACAGCTGTTCAACACTTGCCACATCTTGCCACTGAGATGCTCCAGGCATCATCATGCCTCGCGTGCTGCTGGCTCAACACCGATAGACTACCAACATGCGGACAGCTCAAACAAATCATTGAAGTGGCTAGTGGCATGTAGATATACAAATATACGTAGCCTAGAAGAAAAATCTGGTTGAAGCTGTCGTGTTTCATGCCGTTTTTGAACCAACGAAGCCAAACAATCATCCAGCAACAAGATCAACTTCCTATGCGCACCTTAGCTGCCTTCCCGCGCGACAGCGCGGCTGCTATCCAGATCTAAACACTTGAGCCCGCATCTGCATGGACACTACATGATAATACGAAATATACAAATATCTCCCAATCAGAAGGCATCATGAAGAGAAATGCAATCTCTTGAGAGTGGAAGACTACATTACTACACTACAAAGACATACAAAGGCCAAAGATCGATATCCGGCCAGCAGCAATCAACATCACTGAGCTGGATATGGAACACCCTTAATCCACACATGATGAGCTCCAAAATCTTGAGAATGACTCCACACCAAGGATATAGTGACAGTAAGCAAATGGGCATTGCCTGAAATTGCATGATATTATGCATCCTTCATGCATTCTACAACAAGGTATGGCGTGGCTCGGAGGTAAGCATGGCTGTCTTGCTACAGCAACCTCTTTGAGACACACTTCAGCAGCAGTCACCTGCTTTTAACAGCTGCGATGGATACAAGGCCCTGTCAATACGGCTGAAACCGGTTCTCACCGCCACCTTCCTTCACAGGGCCAGTGCCTTTCCAGTTCAAGCTGGTATCAATGTGAGTGTGTTGAAAACAAAGCGGTCAACACAGAAGAGAAACGATGTGTTGCCAAAGCATGTGATTCCCAATGCATGCGTCGGCTAGTCAACTGCTTGCGACTCCAGTGACGCTCTTGCGAGTTTCTGTGACATTTCTGAGCTGGGCCTTGATCATCCTTTTGTTCACTAGCTTCTGCGCCTGTTTGCGGCCGTTTGTGATGGAGCTGGCAAACATTGGGATCTCGGCTGATCTTAGTATTGGGCTACGTGTTTCCGTGTGCCGGCCGAGTGCATCTGGAGTACTTGCTGGAATCTAAGAGCTGTCATCAAAGGTTTCGGTCATTTTCGGTCATTAATGGATTTGCATTCTACCCTGGATACTTAAGGATTCCACGAACCTCATGGATTCTTATGGGGCATTTGGAAAGGAAAGGGGTACGACGATGCAACATTGACATCTCTCTCCTGGCGCTGCGGAGCCATCTCCGTTGGGTTCCGGCGCCTCACCTGGAATATATCACAATCGTTCATCATCAGCTATTTGTAGCACGAAAAATGGCACCACAGCTGGGAAATATTAAAAGTCCACCCGGAGCCGGAAATCTAATCCAAAAGGGACACAAAATGAAAAGGCAAACAGCACATAGCACATGACACTGATCAACAACTGTGACAACAGCAGCTGAGAATCTATTCAACATGTCATTGCATCTGGGTGGAAGAAAAACCATGAAGGATTTAGGTGATGTGCTGTGATCCTAGATGATCCGGATGGAAATCTCGGCCAAGTTGCCAGTCATGTTTGGCATTGTCATCCCTGGCATTGAGGGCATGCAACCACCACAAGGGCAACCACCGCAGCAGCCTCCACAACCTGCACCGAGGTCCAAGGTTGGCGTCAACTTCAACTGGTGTACTGCTCTATATAGGAATATAAACTTATATAGATAATCCTAGTGTATCGAATGATTGACCTGTAAGTCACGTCTGTTTGCTTGCTTTGCGTGTGTGTGTTTGCCTTTCTTGTGGTCTGATCTTTTTTACATGATTATCATTGATTTCCTAGAGTAACATGACCTTTGCTCCAACTTGCATCAATATCATGCCTGGCATGCAGCCACAGCAGCCGCCACAGCAACCGGGCATACAGCCGCCACAGCAACCGGGCATACAGCCGCCACAGCAGCCTGGCATGCAGCCTGTACAGATTTTGGCGAAGAGCCCTGGGAAGCTGACTGTTCTGAACCTGTGAACTCATTTTTTCAAATTTGTTTGAGCACATCATTTTCCTTTGTCAACTATTTTTGAAGCGGCCATCTTTGCATTCGGAATGTGGGCCTGAAGGCGAACTAGCTGCTGCACCATTCTCAGGGGAGGTATTGGGCGCGTCCGAGGAAGCGCTGGACTGCTCGGGCTGTCCGGGCATCCCACAACCACCACAGCAGCCCGGACAGCCACCACAGCAACCACAACCGCAGCCGCCGCAGCCGCCGCAGCCGCAGCCGCCGCAGCCGCCACAGCCGCCACAACCGCCACAACCGCCACAACCGGGCATCATCATTGGCCGTGCACCACCCATCATCATGGGATTCATGCCTCCCATCATGGGGTTCATCATCATTTGCATCATAGGATTCATCATCATTGCCATCATGGGATTCATGGCATTGGAATCTTTATCATCTTTATCATCTCCATCCTCCTTGTCATCCTGCAGTGAGGCGGCTTGTTGCAAATACTTCTCGGACCATTTCTCCTCATAGTCATCCTTAGGCAGGAATTTCCAATTTATCCTGAGATATTTGGGAAACCTGCGGCCCGCGTAACATATGAAGGCCTATTGAAACATATATATATATATATATATGTATGTCAGCAAGTCACGAG
>DF241271.1:53392-78442 GCA_000507305.1 Breviolum minutum Mf 1.05b.01 | reverse complement strand
TATATGGTAGTAGTAGTAGTAGTAGTAGTAGTAGTAGTAGTAGTAGTAGTAGTAGTAGTAGTAGTAGTAGTAGTAGTAGTAGTAGTAGTAGATTTTTGTTGGTTCAGATTCGGCTTTTTTTTAAAGCACATTCAGAGCACCAAACACCCGATTGCCAAAATACAGCGCACAGACCCAAAAAGGTAGGTTAGTAAAGGGCCCATATGAACCAATACATTGGGACTGTGCCATGTACTTTTCAATTATTGTATATTGGACTGTTTCATTGCGACCCCAGGCAATGGAGACCACATCTGCTGACAAAGATCTGGCTGTGATGAAGCAGCAACCTGGGTTGAAGCAGGGCATGGGCCAGGGCATGCCCCACAGGGGGAGTCATGAAAATGGGAGCCATTTTGGGGGGGAAATAAAAAACCAATGCTAAAAAGCCCGCAGGTTGGGTTTTTTCCCCAATTTCGGTAGCTAAGTTTGGAAGGGAAATGAAAGCTCCTGGCTATTTCAGGAAAATCCAGGTTGGGGGAAATATTATAATTACTAGGTGGTGGCAACTCAAAGATTTTTTATTTTCATCCCGAACCCTTGGGGAAATGATCCAAGTTGACGAGCATATTTTTCATGGGTGGTTCAACCACCAACTAGTAAAATCTATGGTGGAATTTTGAGGGATTTCTCGGATCTCACAAAATCGTGCATGAATTGTTTGGGTTGACGTCATTCATCAAGACCACAGGTAATCTCAAGGTGCCTTTGCTGTTTTTGTTCTCCCATTTTTTTTTGGGGGGGAGGGTGGCAACAAAAACTCACCGAAAACCCGTCCCGAAAAACGTACCCCAAAAATCTTTATCTCCCGTTTGTCTGTTATGTACCCTCCCTGAAACTAACAGCCCGAGGGATGGAAAACTGCCCAGTGAAAGCAGTTTTTTTGAGGCCATTTATAGAAGGGATTACCCTTTTTATTGGTGGAAAACATCCACTAAATCTAGCAATTTTTTTTTGGGCCATGCAAAAAGGGATTATACCCTCCTTGAAACTAAGATTTTCGTACCTGAAAATCACAGTAGTTGGAAGATGAAGTTGTTTTTAGGGTATTTTGCACATTTTCAGGGGCTGCTCGTGCTGTTAGTTTCAGGGAGTGTATTACCTTAGGTTCACCACCGGATGCTCACCAGGATGACATTACATTGATCGTGTTGACGTATATTACCCCCCCTGGAACTAACAGCTCGCACCGGAAAGTGGATGGGTAGAAGACTTTCTCGTTTCCTTTTTGGATGGCGGAATCCCGCAGGTGTGAACTGTCAGTTTCATGGAGTGTATCACTTAATATCACTTACCAGGTGATTCCTTGTGACCTTTGAAAAGGATGGTTGAGTGACCCTTTCCAAAGGCGAAGTAAGTGACCTCCAACCTAGTGAAACAGAAAGGTCACGGCTTAAGAATCACCACTGGTATACGTTTTCCTAGAAATCAATATGCCCCTTGTTTTGCTTGGAAAAGGCCTTGTTTTGAGGGTTTTTTTTCCGGCTCAAAAATGGCGGTCAATTGGGGCTCTAGGAACAGAGGTTGTTTCGGTAAAGACGCCCAGGTTGCAACGACACAATGCGCAAGTGGAGGTCCGGTTCACACCGTCTGGGTTGATATGGGAAACCGAAACCCTTTCGGGTTTGTTGGGTTGAAGATTTGACGATTTTGAAGTTTTTTTTTTTCGAAAATACACACACATCCCAAAAACTAAGATGACTGGCTGGAAAATACACCTCATGAATGAGTCGAATGAAGATGTATCTCCTTTTCCAAAACGGGGGATTTTCCAGATGAGTCATGTTGGTTTGAGAAGGGTGTATGGGTTGAAACAACAGCAAAATATAGGTGTAAGAAATTTGCGACTTGGAGGATCATCTTGGTACTAGTAAGTGGTTAGTAAAGTAATCTCTATTTATAAGCCATGGAGTTCGGCCAATTTGGAAGCGGTCCTACAAGCCTACTGAAGGGATTCACGAAGTGGGATTTTAATCTCCAAGTAGAGGAGAGTTTTTTTTTCCCACCATCGACAGGGACCTTAAGTACGAGCACATACAGTTGCGTAGCAAACAACATGTGTGTCAAGTAACGCAATTTCGTACGTGCGATGCAAAAAACAGCGAAATCAATGGGGTCCTTAATGACCCCGGTAGCAAAAACATAGCAGAAAATAGCATCTTGGGGATGTTTGATGACATTTGGATACTTCGGGGGTGTATCCAAGAATCCAATCATATCCACCCTTGAGGTGGGTAGACGGGTAGATTGAAGGAGCGTAAACTTGGATGGTTCTGACTATCAGGAAATGCTCCCAAAATAAAGCGGTTTCAAGGAATCATTCTCGTTTTATTTAGAAAAAAAAGGAGATTTGTAATTTTCTCATTCATTCAAGATCAATTCAAAGGTAAATGATTATATACCTGGAACCTGTTAACCTCCGAAAAAAAAACAAGGTCTTTTCCAAGCAAAACAAGGGTCATTTTTGAGTGCATGTGAAGAAGCTCCACCCCCCAAAAATGGAATTCCTGTGTAGCCCCAGGTCCCAAAATGGGCCTAAACCCCAACAACAAACCAAAAACTTGATCGCGAAGAAAAAATCTATGCAAAATTTTGGACCCTAAACCCTAAACCGTAAACTTTGACAGGACTTGAAATCGCTCTTCAAAGAGATCAGTGGTGGAGAACACAATGAAGTGAGCATTTCACAGTTCAGTACGGTCACTGGGTTGGAGAAGTTGAGGTTGAGCCAAAGGATTTTTTTTTTGGGATTTTCCTTCGTGAAATGAAATGGGACGTATTTTTTTAAAGCCGTTAAAAGCCCCCAAAAACACACAAAAAGTGACATGATTGAAAAAGAATGGAGTTTTCTTTCCAAACAAATGCATGCATCTTTGTTTTTACTTCCTACGTTTCGTTCAGAACCGAACAACAACGAAAAACAAAAACACCGCAGATTTCAACGCCGCTTGGAGCGGGAAAAAACTTTCCGTCGTTGTTTTTTTGTGTCACTCTTTTGGGGTCTGAAAAAACTTGAAGCTTGAGGAGTGGATTCTGGATGATGATTTGAAGTGGGATGTTTATGATGGGATGTTTTTTCTTTTAATTTTCTGGTGAGTCTGGTGAGTTTTATATGTTTATCTCTATGGGATGTTTGTATATATACATGTATGTTTGTGGGATTTCTATGGATTTTTTGATGTTTATGGGATGATTATATTTCTTTTCCAAGAAGCAGCATCAGGTTTTAGTGCCGATGACGGTCCAGCGGGTACAGCCACCAATATAGCAAGACAACCTTAGTAATGTTTGCATGCCGTCGCGAAATTCCAAATCCATACACCCCTGAAAACGAACATGACTATCTGGAAAATCCCCATATGATATGTTCAATAGGAAATACATCTTCAAATAAGCTCCAGGTTCCGAGCCAGTCACGTTGGAATTTTCGGGGGGTGTATTTCCTGAGAGAATTTTTGGGGGCAATGAATAGGGACTTCAATGGGTAGATCACCACATTTATCCCCGAATCCGTTTTTTTTTTCGAGCAAACAGAACAAACGAAAGCTCAGCTTTGGAATCTGAACATCCCAAATCCATCGTCACAAACTGGACTTGAGTGTCATTAACATCATAGTATTTTTTGAATAAACAAACAAAACATCAAAATCACATGAATTGACATTTCATATCTAAAATATAAAGAATCATCATCTAAAAAAAACAAGCACACAACCACCCCCTGTTTTTCCCATCTCCAATCTTTCCTATACAAAAAAAACCATGGAAGAACCCCGGTAACGTGACCTCCGAAAAGCCACATCGCACCCTGGGTGCCGCCATGCCGTCTTAAGGCGATGTCAATTCCGAAGTTTAAAGCCTTTCTCCAAGCCATGGGCATCTTGACGAAACGACCAGTTGGGGCGGGTCGGCTCCCGGGATGGATTCGGGTTCGGGTTGCAACAGTCCCAACCCAACAAAAATGGGATGGAAATGGATACCTGGAAATGAATGTCGACATGATTTTTAGTTGCTTGGATGTGTTTAGTTGGTGATTTTTGTATATGGCTTCAATTTTTTTGGTAGCTTCATCACCCTTTCTTCATGCAAATATCGTGCCCAGCTTGCTGTGTGTGTTTTTACCGTCACCCGAAATTTCCGCCCCCAGAGAAATTCCCAGGCATTTCCACAGAAGATGTGGGTGTCCTCTTCAAGCTTTTGGACGCAGTGACTCAGTGAGTTGACCATGGTGGGTACCTGGAACCCCAAGCAACTATGTATACTCCCCCGAAATTTAACATGGATCCTGAAAATGATGGTTTCCAAGAGGAGCTTCCTTTTCTAGGGACTTCTTTTCAGATTCCATGTTAAATTTCGGGGGTGTAAATGGATGTTTGGCGAACCAACAATTTTCTATACAAAGATTTGGTTCATCATCCAATTGATAGCCAACCATTCATTTTCATGGATGTTTTGGGTTCCAGGTAGATGTGTGCTTGGGTGTTTTTTTTGTTTTTCTTGGGGTGATGATGACCAACATGGACCAACTAGGTGATGGTTTCAATTATGTTTCATTTTTACCCCGATCCCTGGCGAGATGATCCAATTTATATAACTTTTCCTTCTTTTTTTTCAACAGCACCAACAGCACCAACATTTCCTGCTACTAGTACTATATCCCAATATTTTGAGGTGTGTTACTTAAGAAAATTCCCACCCCCCAACTCCTCCAAAAATAGCCTTCCCCAAACAAAAAACAACAGAACTTTTGATGCGGAAAAAGGCCAACCAAAGTGTTGTTACACTTGTTGTCGGTAACCTTATCAGGACAAACATAGCCCTTTTCGAAAAGAAAAAGTTCTGATCATTTGAATCAAACACTTTCCCTAATAATTTTTCAACAAAAAATTATAAAACCAATGGGGTTTTATATAACCCTTTACCTCCAACAACCAATATTGAAATCCCCCGTTTTCTTTCGGGTTTTCCTCCAACCTTATCGCCCACGGCGTCCTTCACGGTCGGACCGTGCTAAGGACGCCAGTGGACTGGTGGAGTTGGATGAGTTTGTAAAAGGTTGTTTAAATCTGTACCTTGATCCGATGTTTTTTTTCACATTTTTTGGTTGGGTTGGGTTGGTTGGTTGGGTTGGTTGGTTGGTTGGTTGGTTGGTTGGTTGGTTGGTTGTTTGTTGGTTGGTTGGTTGGTTGGTTGGTTGGTTGGTTGGTTGGTTGGTTGTTTGTTGTTGGTTGTTTGTTGTTTGTTGTTGCCGTTGGTTGAAAAACCGGGGGTGTGGTGACCTGGGTTGTTTTTTTTGAGAAGGATTTTACCAATCGAAACCTGTTATTTCTAGCCAGCCTAATTTACTTGGATTTGTTCAAGGTGATTGTTTACTTCTTAACGGTGGTAAATCACCATTAACACTCATCAACTCATCTTGGACCACCCCCGAAATCTAACATAGATACCCCAAAGTAGCCATATCTTCAAGGAGTTGTCTCTTCCAAATCACCCATTTTGGTATCAATACACCCGGGAAGATTAACATGGAACCTACAAATCACCCATTTAGAAAGGAAAATGATCTTCCAAACCTCCATGATTATGTTCCATGTTAATCTTCCAGGGTGTATTCCTTTTCCAGTGTGTATTGGAAACCATTTTCCAGGAGGTGTAAACCTTCCTTGCCAGAGAATTTTTCAGTTTGTCGCAAGCAAGGTGGGCCCAACCGATCGTTATAAATGGATATGAATGGAGGGACATGGGGCCTCTATAAATGGGCGAAAATAAAGGTAACCCCAAAAATCCAACATAGATACCAAAAATTGCCATGTTCAAAGATTCCCGTTACCTTTTCCAAGGCTCATTTTGGGGCCATTTTGGCCGTTAGTTTTCGGGAGTGTATATAACCCATTGATAATTGGAAGGGGCCCCACCTTTGTCGACCATTTTTTCCTGGGCGGGACCCGACCTTGCGCTCGAGTTTTCGGTAACCTAGTATCGTCATGTCGTTGATGGTTAAGTGACGATCGTTGTTAGGGGTAGACGGACGTTTTTCCTGTAGAAGGTGAGGACATGCCAGGACTTGAAACTGAGTTGAACCCAACTTCTAAGTTTTTTTTCATGATTTTTGTTCATGTTTTTCATTCTGAAAAAAATATTTGCCCAGACACGTCCCAAGAACTACGACAACCAAACAAAAACAATTGTCCACCAGAAATACGGCAACAAAAAAACACCATACGACTTTTTTTTGGATGCAACATTTTTACACCCTAAAAGTTTGATCAGAGGTTCGTTTGTTTGTTTTTTTTAAGAAATGCTTGAAAGGAGGTACGGTGTCCGACTTATTATTGGATGTTCATCTGGGTCATGGTCCTAGGTGGTGGGTTCTCAAAGATTTTTTTTTGATTTTTACCTGACCGAATTTTCTGGGGGGAAATGGATCCAATTTGATGATCCAATTTGACTTGCGCATATTTTTTCGAATGGGTTGACAACAGCTAGTCCCTGGAGGTCGAAAATCTATTTATTGAATGTTTTTTTTCCGTAAAGACTATTGTTTTAGTACGGGTTTATTTCATCAACAGTTTCAGGGAACTATTCTTTTTAATTTTTAATTGCTTTTTTGACTTCCTGGGTAGTGATTCTTTTCACTCAAAATCCATCCAAAGTGCTCTTCAAATTTCAACGGTGCTCAATGTCGCCGCACTTTGAAGATAGATTTCTTGCTAGGTGGTGGTTTCAAATATGTTTTATTTTCACCCCTATTTGGGGAAGATTTCCAATTTAACTAATATTTTTGAGATGGGTTGAAACCACCAACCAGGTTCCTTGGTTTTGAAATTTCGGGTGAGCAGTGACCCAACCGGCCAGATTTCCTGCGCAAGACCGACCGAGAACCGACAAAAATCGGGTTGGTTTGAACAATAAACTCATGGTACCCTGTGACTCTTGGATATCTTGGACACCCCTTCCAAAATCCAATAAAGAATACACAGAGCAACAAGCGATCTCCCAAAAAAACACATGACATGAATTTCACATTGGATCTTTTCCCAGGCACGGTACTGCAAAAAGCTTGCAGCTGGCCAGAATGCTACTCGAATTTGTGTAATTTTTGAATTGGTTACTGCTTGGGTGACTGGGAGTTTTGGAGGAAAACCATGCGAAAGCCAGCAGTGTTATTTTTTGAGGGGGAAGAATTTAACAGGGTGAAAATAGGTGAAGTCTTGATGAACATTCATTGAGGCAACCAGATGGCGACCGCCTTTTATACACAAGAGGGTACCCCCTGGAACTTTAATATAGATACCGAAAATGAACTTGCAGTTGGTTTGTTTTGAATTATCTATTTTGATTTATCTAGCTGTTCAATTCGCAGGTGAGAAGCAACTGGCTGTTGATGTTCGCCTCTTGATAGAGAGGTCGTGAAGTTACGTACGGACCATCAGAATCAAGGGTGATTTTAGGGACTCCCAATCACGGGACCCCTTCTGGTAAGCTTCCCACACCATTCCCATATCTTTAGGGATTCTTATGGGAGTGGAATGGGAGTAGTATGGGAATTGGGGTCCGTCCCAGAATTTCCCTTGACCGAATGTCGACATATTGTTGGTCGAGATCCAAGTGGGCAGCAGTTAAGCTTGGTAGTTTATTCCACTATTTATGACAGATTCGATTGCTTGGATATATCATCCTTTCGGTCATTCGCCGGATTTCTGGATCATCAGCAGTAAATATATAATTCGCCTTTACTGTATATATATATATTTATCTATACGGTCAAACGTACATGTAATACTTTCACTGAAACTAACATAGCACCTGCCAAGCATGATGGCAAACTTAATGCTACTTCCCACAACATGTTGATGCTTCAGAAATCCCAAGGCCAACCACCGTTTGGTGCTGCTAAAAACCCTTGTAAATAATGGGCTTTCAGCTACCAACCTCAACAGGTTTTCTCGGCATAGCACCTCGGTACACTACACTCATCTCAGTCCAACATGGGGTCAACGGTGATGAACCCAACTTGGAAAAGCATCACTACGTGGAGGTTTCAATGGTTTATTTGTTTTTACAAAATCTTTAATTACCCCCCCACAAAACAAATTGGGGGGAAATTGGATCCCAGTCGACTTGCACCATATTTTTTCAAGGGTGGTTGAAACCAGCAACTAGATCGTGGCTTCAACTTTTGATGGGTTTGACCAGTCCAACTTCTGAACCCGAGGAGCTATGAAAACAAGCTGTCTCTTGGTGTTGACCCGTTTCACTGGGGGAAATTTTTGGGAATTTTCAATGGTGGGGTTGATGTGCAAGGTGCTTTTTTTTAGGATTGCATGTTTAACTGAGCAGTGACCCAAAAGCCCCCAACTTTGTGCTATACCGGAAAAATAAGAGATCTTGCCACCAACAACTGTGTTGGCGCACAAGGTTTGGGGATGAAAAACACCTGAGTGACAAAACAAACAATTATTTGCTTTTTATAGCTTAAGGATGCTTAAGGGATTTTTTCCATCAGCCAAGGTTAAAAGGATCCTGTCATGCTCATGCACCAATCAGTTGTTTCCTCTGGGCAAGTGACAACGAACAACCAACCGCCGGTTAAGCATTCAAATGAAATGGTGGTGTATTGGAAAGGGAAAGAAAACTGAAACATTTCCTTCATTCAGGTTTAGGAATTAGTGATAACTTGCCCAGCAAGTGTTACTTAACAGTACTATTTAAACAACAGAAAAAAATCGACAGAGTCACCCTGGATTTTTGTTGAGGATATTTCTTCATGTCTATGTCTATTTGGGGAAGACTTGTCCTGAAAACTGGTAGGGGGCAGGACCCCTAGACAACAACTTGGAAGCCCTGGTCCGCGGAACTGAAAATTCTCGCAGGAACTTCAAGTTCCTGAGGTCATGCAAAAAACGCCAAGTTTTTCAAGATTTGACACGGATGTTTGAATGAAATGCTTTGAAATTGAAATTTGAAATGGACTGAATGAATGAATGAATGAATGATTGAATGAACTACTGAATGTTGCAATGAAAGTCTTTACCCTCCCTGAAACTAACATGGCGCCTGAAAACAAACCCTTGGAAAAAGGAGATTCCTATTGGAAACCATCATTTTTAGGGGCGAACTGTTAGTTTTAGGGAGTGTGAACCGTTCTTTAAAAAGGTTTGTGAAAGACTTTCCCGAACTGTCTGGGTCCATCCTGCCATCACCAAATTCAGGACGCGGCGTGAGATCAAACAGCTACGAAACTCGGTTTCTTGGCCGCGAAGGGGCATGAGAATCTAAGGGACAACGATGGGGTCAAGAACTCTGAATAATTTCCTGAATAAGTGGTTGATAATGCTGGTTAACCCCTGAAAATAGGCCATCTCAAAATCAACTAGTATTCCAACCGTCCATTTTCTGGGGTTGTGTTAGGTTCAGGGAGGGTAATAATTCTTTAATAAGGCCTTTTTTTGGGTGGGGGTGGCATTGGGGGGTACCCTTAGGCAAGTCTTTGTTGGCTTATTGATTATTAAGCCAAATAACCCCCTAGCGGCCCTAATGGTACCCTTTCTTTACCATGGTGATTAGGGGTATAAATGAGTTATTAACCATTGGTTTTCTTCAATAAGGCCTTCTTAAACACTTATTTCTGAGGGGGGGCCCCTTAGATTCTCATGATTTTATTGCCTGGCCATTAGGGAACCGACCTCTTTACTCCCGTCACATGGGTGGATCAAGGGTGGAAATTCACCGCCAACGGGCGAAGAGTTGAGCAACGCTGGAAGGTTGGCGACTTATCCACCATGCTACGACTTTCTACCTTGAGAGTGGAGAAGGCGAGAACCTTTTTTTTGACCCAAAACGCTGTTTTTTTTTTTGTTGGTAAAACACATTTATATATATATATATCTTCCAAAGGGTGCTAGGCACCCCTTATCATCCATTCAGCACCCCTTGGAAGATCCAGGAATATAGATGGCAATAGGAGGTGGTGCATGGGGCTTTTTCTTTTTTTTTCAACATGTTTGTTTTTTTTTCATTGGACCATTTTTTTTGGAGGGTTTTGTTGGTCGTGCATTTGAGGTTGAATCCTACCAAAAAGGATTGAAAAAGATATTCTAACAAAATATTCCGGATTTTTTTTAGGTTTTTGCCTATATACTAAAAACTTAGGGTGATCTCAAAAAGTGACACATTTTATTTTGGTCAGAGAAAACCAAACGCTCTTGAGCTTCCTTCAGAGGCCGGGCTGGTGGGGTTTTTGAACGGACGGACCGGCTCCACCAACTTTTTCGTGAGTTCAAAACTCTTTCGGATTGGTGACCACCAATGGTGTGGGACCCCTGTTTTTGTGGGACCCCTAGGTGGTGGCAACTCAAAGATTTTTTGGAATTTTCACCCCGAAAAATTTGGGGAAAATGATCCAATTTGACGGTGCGCATATTTTTCAAAGGGGTTGGTGAAAAAACCACCAACTAGTTATGTGTTATCTTTGTGTGTGTGTGTGTTCTTAGGTATTGACAAAAACACACATATCTCATATCTTGTTTCCTGCCAGATTTTTTTCAGCTACTGGGTAAAGAGTTTCTTTAAGAATACATGTTTCTATTCCTTTAAAGCCTATCAACTATAATCTATGAGGATTATTTCCCATAGCCAATTTCGGCAGCCAACCTGCCTCTACCTACCCACCCCCACCCAGTAACCAGTAGAGTCACCAGCAAGATTATTACATGTTGAGGATCCCCATACATACTATCCATGGTTGACGATTTGTATATTTCCCTACATGAAAGCCATTAAAAAAAACGAAACAATGTACTGGTAGGTAGTAAACCCTCCAAAACAAGGCCCTTTTGCTTCAATCAAAACAAGGGGCCCCATTTGGGTTCTAGGTATACATTATCATAAGTTGTATCTTTAGATGAGTGGAGGTGTTTTTGTGGTGGTGTTTTTGTGGTGGTGTGGTGGTGTTCTTGTGCATAATTTCCCTTGAAAACATTCAGCAGATGCACAACTGGGACACCCTTTCCTTTTGTTATTTTGGCTAGAAAGGTGGGTTATTTTGGCTAGACCGGTTGGTTCAAGAACCACAACGAAACAACCATCATCATAGGATTCCTGGAAGACGTTTGGCACCAAAAAAACCACCCTTGGAGGTTCAACGCCTTTTTTTTCAGGTTTTTTTTTTTGCTGTAGGTTTTAGGGAGGGTATATAAAACAACAACTGGTTGGTGGTTTCAAATATTTTTTATTTTCGCCAAAATTTGGGGAAGATTTCCATTTTGACAAATATTTTTCAAATGGGTTGAAACCACCAACTAGTTGACCACTGGCTGATTTTGTTGGACTTCCCCTTGTGGTTGCCTGTGATCCTTGTCACTTGAGCAATGAAAAAAGCCTAGTTGTTTAGGGGGATGACAAACTATGTGGAGATTATTTCATAAACCATTATGAATTATAAGGCTCCCTATTAAACAACTAGGATTCATATGGAAAGTAAGGCCGTTTTTTTTCGTTGATCACTTGTTTGTCATTTTCCAGGAGTCACAGGATATTGCCTTCGACAGCCTAAAAGTCTGAATACGATGAGTCGCGTCGATTGAACGACAGATTGTGGGTTTCACCTGTGATTATTTTGAAGGTTGAAGGGCCCAGAGGTTCTGTATATAGAGAATGACAGACTACCCAGTTATGCGGGGATTATTTTATAAACGATTTTTTAAAGATCCCTATTAATTAACCAGGATTTCATGGAAAGTAAGGCCGTTTTTATTTTATTTCGTAGCTCAAGTGTGAAAATGGACAATCCAAGAATGACTTACAAAGTCTTGGAATCGATATGCCATGAGCAAGCAAAGATTGGCCCTGCAACCACCGCCGAGAAACGTTCCACTGTCAAGGTGGCGGCAACAAACGTTGCACAGTGTCAAACCTTCGACTACAAGGGTCACACCTTTGAAATGTCTAAGTGATCAGATAGGTTTTTCTCAGATAGAAATTGGATTTTGGGAAGAACATCTACCATTTTTTTTGCTTTTTTTCCTTGGGGGTTGATTACTACAAGAAAACATGATTAGCAACTGTTGATGGAACAAATCCTGCACCAATTAATATGGTAAAATCGTATTATTTACTAAGGTTTCAGCACCATGTCGGGTGGTTTTTTCTTGGGATCACTTAAAACCATCGAAAATTAATCATGGTGCCGAAGTTTTGCTTTTGGTGGTGGCAACTCAAATATTTTTTCCAAATTTTCACCCCGAAAATTTGGGGAAGATGATTCCATTTTGATTGTAATATTTTTCAAATCTGTTGAAACCACCAACTAGTTTTTTTTTGGAGGGGTATAACGAAGACTGAGGAAAAACACCCATTTTTCTACCGATCCATGGGAGGATATTTAACGAGCGATCCATGGATGGTTTGGTTCTAGGCGAGGTAACCCACTCTTTTCCCCATACCATCCAATGTATGGTATATTTACCTACATTTAGTTGTATTAATGGGTTTTCATGTAGGGATATTATACCAATCGTCAACCCATGGATGTATAAAGGGGTCATAAATTTTTTCGACCCTTATTGGTGCATGACGTCAGTCTGCCACAAACTGTGGCTGACATTTCTTAGCACACACGACGGGAGCCGTGTTCCATTGATTGCACTTCCATAGTGGCGGCTTTCAACCGAGACCTCTCAGTTCAAAAACTGTGGACGGTCTCCAATCAACAGCGGCCCGGGAGTCGTTTTCGACTCAACTACTTGCCGCGTGGGATTTTTTTTGCGTCCTACAAAAACATCCAATGTGGGATGGAGTCCGTAGTTGTTTCTGGTTCCCCTAATAGGTGGTAGGTGACATATAATATAATCACCCAATTGGCAATACATACCACTTACATTGATTGGAAGGGTGAAGTCTTTGGAGCAATTTGTTGCGGAAGATTTGAAGCTTGGTGGCCCTGGCAATTCGGCGTAAAGGTGACCTTTTTTGGGATGATTAAATTCGTGACCCGAACTCACGGGTTGTTGGTGACCTCCAACGTTTGGGGATAAAGTTTTTAGTCACGGCGGCTGAATCACCTGGGCATGATTCACACCCCATGGGTGAACATGTTTTTTTGGATTTAGAACTTTTTGGGGAGGACCAGATTTTTTGGAGTGAGTCTGTGTGTTTGAAAAACATGAATCCTATTAAATATTTCGAATACCCCGTACCATCCATGCATGGCCTATTATTTACCTACATTTGGGTAGCTTTGGGGGTCAATGTAGGGAAATCTACTATACATTGAGGATTAAGAAGCGAAGAAAAAACGCATCACAAAGTCTGCCCAACGAGTCAACTCTGGAAAATCGGAAACCTTATAATGTCAACCCCGGATTAATAAACCCCTATAGTGATTATTAAGGGGGGTACCCCCAAAAGTGATAAATCCCCTTTAAAAATGGGACCCCCCCAATTAAACAACCATGGGGTTTATTAATCCGGAGTCAACATTATATATATATAGTGAGTTTCAGAGTGTCAAAAAGAGACGGTGGTAAGAGATCACTCACTATTCTTGTCAGAACCAGAAATAAGGGTTTAATAGCCGCCCTTATTTAAGGGAAACCAATGGTTAATAGCCGCCCTTAATAAGGGCCTATTTGTGGGGGGGTGGTTTGTCAGAAAAAACGGGGGTGGTTGACCAGTCATGATATTTCTGCACACTTCGTCAATATCTCAGGTTTATGGTTGTTAAACTTCAAACTGAAGTACGAAGATGACTTTTTCAAGGCGAAATTTTACTTTTTCTCCCGTAATCATGGTTCCGTGGAAAATTGCTATATTTGAAAGGTAACTACTATTGGGACTATTGGAGGGACCCATTTTTGACTTCCATGATTATGGGAGGAAGTGTACACTTTAAAATATTTTAAAATCATTACCCCACCTGGTAATTTTTATGGCCCATCATGGTGGTAAATGCTTCAATGAAGTATACTGCCCATACGATCCATGGGACGTATGGTATATGCATACTTACCTACATTGAAAATTGAAAACCATAAGAATTCAATCATGCCATGGATAGGTAGATTTTTCCGTACGTCCCATGGATGGTATGGGGTTGTATACTCTAAGATCTAAGCAACATACCCCTCAAAAATACCCCAAACACCCTTCACCAACAGTTTCTGTTTCGGAATTTATCATCTCGTGGAAAGATAAGGGGCTCATCCCCCCTAATAGCAAATCCCTCACAGATAAGGCATGATTTCAAGATTCTGCTGAAATTCCCCTGTGGAGGTTTATTTGGGGAAGTCTTTTCGGTACCGGGCCCCCTGGAAACACCGAGGTCGCTGGGAGGCACCCCAGAACTGAGCCGCAAAAAATTCAACCACGAGAAAAGAGAGCGGCGCTTCCACATGGAAACACTAAACTAAACGCCAAATGAAATAACAGCAGTTTCCCAATGTACAGGGATTATTAAGGTTTCATACTAACTAGCTTTTGCTATCAGTTTTAGGGAGGGTAGACGGGCAGAACTCGGGTGGTGGCAACTCAAATATTTTTTCCGAATTTTCACCCCGAAAATTTGGGGAAGATGATCCCATTTTGATCGCAGTAGTTTTCGAATGGGTTGAAACCACCAACTAGAAATGAACAAAAATACCCTTCCAGGGAACTAACACGTAACATATCTCCCCTTTTCCCAAGGCACTTTTTGAGTCGATGATGATTTTCCTTTTCCCGTTTGGTGGGATATATGGATGTTCCCTGCACATTACATCCTCTCAAATTTGGTGAAAAAACGCCAAAATCCTTCTTCCAAGGCATAACACTTCCCCCTAAATTACCATAGATTCATAGGAATTTTTGTACTTTAAGGCACCATGATGATGAAGCAAAGGTTATTCAATGGGGACCCATTTTTGGACCGAGGAATGAAACTTGAGGCGATCAAATGTATGGTATTGTAATTTTGAGGAGGAATTTCCCGTGAACAGTGCATGAAGTTTGGGTCAGTTATACCCTGGAAATTCCGACATAGATACCAAAAATTGTGGTTTGGAAGATGTATCTCCTTTCAAGCACATGGCTATTTTTGGTATGTATGTTAAATCTCAGGTGTGTGTGTATATATATATATATATCCCATTGTTGTTTTATCAACAAATCTCCGAATCAGATAAGGTTTGTTCAACTATGAGGATGAATGACTAGATCTTTTTGGCCGCTTTTGGAAGCGGAGATCTTCCACCGTTTTACAAGTTGGGATCAGATATCATATGTTCTGATATGATATGAAAATCATGATAATCATCATGCTTAATGGTTTCATGGTGATATTTTTGATGTCCGTTTCTGAAATTAATCATCCCATGGCTGAGACCCTCTCTGAGCTGCTTTTATGTCAGGTAGCTAGCAGCAAACATGAACACTGGCTCCTTGACTCATGTGGGGGTAGTGGGTGGCATGAAGCTTGGTTATGGCTGAGGTGTTTCAGGGATCATTATATAAATTTCCCATTTTTGGGCCAGATCAAACAATGCAAATCCATGCTAGTTTTGAGGGTCAGTATTTTTTTCCTGAAAAAATCGTGCATGAAGTTTGGCTTGGTTATGAGAACAATGACCTAGGCGGTGGTTTCAAAGATTCTTTATTTTCACCCCTCATTTCTGGGGAAGTGATCAAATCTGAAGAGCATATTTTTCAAAGGGGCCCACTTATAGGGGCGGTGCCACGAGAACATGAAAAAAACAGTTGGAAGATGTGAGGATTCCCCCCCCCCCCTCCCGCCCGAAAAATAAGTTCATGTCATTTGCCATTCCATTTTTCGCTGGGTTTTAATACGACAAAAACAACTTACTGTACCCTCTCTGAAAACAACAAAGCAATTGGGAAATCCACCATTTGAGTCGATGTATCTCCTATTAAAAATGGTGGGTTTTCCATTGCTATGTTATATAAGTTTACCAGAGGGTATCTATCTGGCCGAAAAAAAAAACATGGAAGATTCTGAGACCAACCCGCTCCGAGGCTCTCTTGTACTCTGCTTGGGGCCCTGGGGGAATGGGGGGCCGGGAAATGGTTGAAGCACGTGAGCTGTGAAAAACCAAAGGTGAAGAACTTCCCTTGGCTGGAGGAATTGAGTGATTTTACATTACCTAAAAGCAACAGTTCGCACCTAAAAATGTTGGTTTCCAATAGGAATCTCCTGGAATCCAGGGGGCCCTCATTTTTTTCAGGGGTAAACTCGCTGTTAGTTTCAGCGAGGGTGTATTACCTTCTATGATGATAAGTATGATTTCCTCATGAAAAGCAACGTGGAACCTTGAAAATGCCGCCAAAAGGAAAAGGAGAGACATTTCCATCTATTACTGTACCCCTTTGAATTTCACAAAACAAACATGTTGCAAGGAGTTCTCAAGTTGGTGTCCAAAATGTGTGCCCATGCTGCTGCAAGCTGGTTCTGGTAGCTTCTCTTGTTGAGGTGGTATTGCCTTCATCAATGGTCCAGCATTTGCAGTCAGAAACTTGGGGGCGGCTCGTTGTTTGGAGATGCACGTGACCTCCTATGTGAGGACATCCGACCAAAAACTCCGCCGAAACCAAGCAGGCTTTATGTTTTTTTTTCTGGTTGAGATGATGTGTACGTATGATATGATATACGTATTACATATGGCATATAGCATATAACATATAACATATTAGCATATACCTTTAAATATGTTTATCCCCCAAAAAACCTTGGGGGTCAAATTTCCCACCCGGTGGGTGACCTGACGGACGACCTGACCTGACCGACTTTTTCAGGTTGAAGACTTGGTGGAAGTTTAATCGGCTCCTTGGCTCCTTGAAACGGTAGGGTTCGGTTCGGTACGGTTGAAACGGTGGGTTGGTTGGTTGTAAGGGTTGGTTAGGTGGTTAGTTGGTTAGTTGGTTGGTTGAAAATCCAGGATTTCTGATGAATATTAGAGATATACATATTTTATCATAGAATCAAATCTTCAGAATATATGAATATACACTAATTGTTACATGCGTAATTTGCATAATGATTTTTTACCACATATATATGATGAACATTTTGCATATCTACATTTCAAGGGTTGGATTTCCCACGCGTTTAACAAGGGATGGATTTTTCCGTGGTTTTTTTTGGACCGAGCCGTTTTGGGGCTACTGAGTGTGTGGCCACGCATGGCTTGGGTCGGTTTGGGTCATCCCAGGACTTTGTACGTGGTTTTTTTACCATGGTGATCGTAAATCCCCTAAGGATCGGCTTGTTCCCACCTCAGGTTTTCTAGGGGGTTTAATTATCCAATAAAGATTGGGAATAAACGAGTCGAACTTTCCCATCATTTTTGAACAATTCTCAGGTTCAAAAACTCTTTCCGACTGCTGGTCTTTTACCCTCCAGGGAACGATCACATAATTATCCCAGCTGGGAAAACGGAACATCATCGACTCAAAAGTGCCTTTTTGGGGGATATGTGATCGTTGCCAGGAGGGTAACTCTTCCAAGCTGCGGCCAAAAAACATGGCAACATGATTAGTTGCCAAAACGTTCGACACGAAACCTCAATAATCCCTATAGATTGGGTAACTGCTGTTATTTCATCCCGTTTTTTTGGAGTTCTGGGCCCCTACTTGCAACTTAAACCCGAAGATTAACATGGTTCACCTAAAAATCGACCTTTTTGAAAAGGCAAGGATTGCATGACTATCAAACCTCCATTGTCAGGTTCCAGCCGTTAATTTACCGTTGGCAAAGCAGTGCTTTTTTTTTTTTCAGACCTGTGAAAAGTTCTTGTTTGTTGAAAGGCCCGAAGAAAAACATACTTTTTCTCCAGGAAATGCAGGAAAAAGCAACTTCAACCTGGTAAAATTGGTGCTGCTTAGTTGGGTCGTTTATAACCGTTTTTTTTTGTTGGTTCAAACAGGTTTCGAATATTCACCGGATTTGATGATGATCTTTTCACCGGATTTGATGGCCAAGAGGTGTATCGGATATTGACATCACTGAAACCAGAAATATCTTACAGCCCCCTAAAATAAGACCTAAGAGCTGGACTCCGCGACCAACAAATCCCTCAAAAAAGGGTTGAACCTTAAAAATTTCCCAAATTCCAAACATCAACAGGCATTTTTTTTTGTAAAGGAAAGTCCAGGCGTTCAGTTTTGAAGGGTGTCCCCAGGAAAGAGAATAACAACAAACTCCCACTTCCTAAGTTAATACCCAAGACACCCGAGCCATTCAGGTTTGATGCTGTTCTACCCCTCTTGGTTTGCAACCTTTGAGACACACTCAAAAAAAGCCACGACGTTGACTCGACGTTTGCTGTGATGTGGGAGTTGATCATGTGGAAGTACTATCTGGTGAGGCTGTGTGTTCCTGGTGATGAGCATTCATGAGCTTTCAAGATGGACCATTTTTCCCGATCCTAACCGATTCAGCAAAGGGTCGGGACCTCCAACTGGGTGGGTAAGTAAAGTGGGTTGCTTCGCACTGGCCAGCTGGGAATTCCTACACCTGAATTTTTTCGGATTTTTCCGAAATCCAGTCATCACCTTTTAAACAGGGCCGAATTCCCAACCCCCAACCCGGTGTTTGTTGGTTCGAAATAGCCGCTAGTCGGAAGTTTTTAGTTAAACAGCTGCTTCTCCGGGATCGAGATTTTCAGGACCCCGACCTTTCTGACTCATCTCGGAGATCCTCGGATCCCAGATCTTGGGGAGTTAACATCCATTCATTTGGGCTTCAACTATGGGAGATACTGTATACTGAACGAGTTCCAAAAAAACCCCGAGGAAATCGAAATCCATTCAAAGGAACACCATTTTTTTTTCGCACACCGGATCCCCCCACTCCGGACTGATTTTTTTGTCTTTTCGGGAATTTTTGGAGATGGTTAGATGATTGTATTTTTTCGAAATTTGCCAAGTTGTTTCAAAACCCCGCCCAAAAATTTTGTAGTTATTTCGGTGAATCAACTGTTGTAGTTAGATACTGTTGTTAGAGTTGTTGAGAGTCATATGTGGCAGTCATCAGTCTGAGACGTGTCGTTCGCTCCTGTACGGCCTGAAGGAAGCAACTGCTCGTTTGAAAGCTGAGAAATATGAGAAATGGACAGGCAAAACACTGCAATACACGATTTGTTCTTCAATTTATATAATATATACAATATTTTTTTGTATACATTCTTGGCTCAACTTTACTTAGCAAGCTCTAGAAACATCATGGTGCAGAGTGTTCGTTTTTTTTTGCCAACGGGTTTTCACAAGTGGCACGTGTTGAATTGCTTCAAACATGGGGTCCATTCCCGACCCACTGAAACCCGCCGTAAAAAAGCGACAGAAATCGATCCATGAGATTTTTTTCTCCCAAAATGACCAAACTCCAAAACAAGGGAAAAAAAACTCCAATCAAAACAAGGGGCCCCCAGTTGGGTGCAAAAGGCAGGTCTTTATTTTGGGACCTTTCTGACTTTCTGATTAACACAAGTCAAGTTGAGACTTGAACTTGCAGCCCGAACCCGTTGATACCGCACGTTGTCCGTTGGTCCGTTGGCCGCGATGAGGCAGCGGGGGGCACAGCTTGATTTTTCAAGTGGTGTAGCTTTATATTTTCTGCCGTTCAAGGCAAAATGATATGGTTCCTGTCAAGACCGGCATGCCTAAATGGCCAATTCAATTGGCGACCTTTAAACATCATTTTGTGTATCATTTTCCATGAAATCCATCGAATTTAAAATCCATACCTAGATGCTCCATATGGAATATTTGCCTACCATTTTACGATGCAGCGAAATTCTTGACGCAGCATGTCGGTGATATCACGTGATACAGCATACTTCTGGAAGACTGGGCAACAAGACATGCCAGTCGCCGGTGTGACGTCATGCATTTACTAGGTGGTGGTTTCGAATATTTTTATTTGCACCCTTGACTAATTTTTTCCAATGGGTTGAAACAACCAACTAGATCTACAACTTGCACCTTCGTTTAGTAGCGACTGGGATACACCACAAAAATCCATCGCCAGGGTAGCTGCATGGCGCCGCGCCGTTGCGTTGACCATGGTTTTTTCAGCAGCCGGGTGGCCCTTGAGGGGATCTGCTGGTGGAAAGGGAAGCTTTATTCCCCCCATTCTGGAAGCAGGTAGAAGAAAGGAGAAGCATGTACACCCCGGAAAACTAAAACGGACCATTTGAAGATGTATCTCCTATTAAACATGGTTGTTCTTCCATTGCAATGTTAATTTTTTTTGGGGGGTACATATACAGTATTTATATACACAATTTTTACAATAATTCAAGGTTTTGCAGGGTCTTTGTGTTGGAGGGTGTTGGTGAAATCTAGTCAACATAGTCAATTACAATTCGTCCATGCAGATATTATGCATGGGTTTAAACTTACTTTCCCTTCATCACGGGCTTCCTGAAAGTTGATGCAAATCTATGGCAATTTTGAGGGATTTCTAAAAAAATGGGTTGTTTTTGGGTTGGTAAAAGAAAAAGACCCCTGTCATTTTTTTTCTGAATGATCAACCAATGGGCCTTTACAGAAGCTGTTGTCATCGTTCGACTGCCTCAATCCGAAGCCTGAAAATGTCAAGGGTTGACCCGCCAAGACCTCGGTGGTATAAGTGGTTGGTTTTTTGGTATGACGGGTATGACAAACAAACAACCCACGGTTTTTTTTTGTTAGGGATTCTTTCATAAGGTATTAAGGGGGTCCCACTAACCAACCTTTTGGCTTCCCATATGAAGGTAGTAGGTTAGGTTCACCCGAAAGTTCACACCCTGGAGCGACATGTGCAGCTAAGTCGAAAACAAGGTGTGAAGAAAGATTCCATTGGATCATCCCAGTCCTGTGGAGTCTAATTTTTGAGATGAGAATAATAAGCCCCTACTGAAGTAGCTAGAAAACCTTAAGTTAATGTTCGATCATGGAGCCAACACCTAAAGTGTTATATAAATCGTTTTTGGGTTAAGAAAAATAAACCCCCATATCATAGAAAAAAAATGAGTCGGGTCCAAACCTCCAGGGTTTTTCATTCCCAAAGAAAAAACATTCCAAGGTCCTCAGGAGTCACAACGGTAGGGACACTCAAACAAAAAATAGACCAGGGAGAAAATTCACGAATCGATCTGGGAGGAATCCATGTGGAGGTCCAAATGTTCCAAAGGTTTTACAATAGTTTGGAACCCCAAATGGGTTCCAGGAATTTTCCCCCCCAAATGTTCCAAAAGATGTTGTAAACAAAAAGTTTGAATTCGATATTTTTGTTTGAATTGACCCAGAGACCAATGTGTTTTCGTGTCAGCTATCGATGTGTATTTTTTTCTTTTCAAATCATTAATTTGGGAGAAGGTTTGAAGCATGACGTCACAATTGAAGTAGATTTGCATGGATTTGTACAACTTGCAGCAGCCTCAGCCGACCCTAGGTATGAATCATTCAACCCTGTTGTGGGTCAACCTACCCCGCCCTAACGTACCTCCCCCAGAAATAAGGGTTTAATAAGGCCTTACTAAGGGAAACCAATGGTTAACTAGCCCCGAATAACGCCTTATTTCTGGCGGAGGGTATGTTATGGGGGTAGTTTGATCATCAGCCATGTTTTTTTTGTGGAAATAGGAAACCGATTTTGTGTTTTGGAAAAATTGGAAAAGATTCCAATTTTTCCTTTTGGGCGCTCCGCGATGCCGAATTTTCGCGATGTTTTCATCTGGTTGTGGATCAAACATCAACCCAAAACCATGGACTTACAGTACTTTAAAAGGTAGATGGCCCTACAAATTGGTAAATTTTTCGACCTTTTAAAAACTAAGCTACCATCTATTTTGACCTTAAGGTACCATGAAGACCCGACCCAGAGTTGTGTTTTATTAGCTGAGGCATGGTATGTGACCGCAGTTTTCTCAGTGGGAGGGATGAGGCGCTGGGGGGGCAGATTCTCCTAAAACATCTTTTTGGAAATCTGAGTGCCTTCCTTGCGTGCTACATATGGGCTACGAAAAAAACAAAAAAAACTCCTATATGTTCCATTATACTGGGGTATTGGCACGATAAGGTCGATACGTCACTGATATGGAATGACTTTGGGGAACGGCTCTGTGATGGTTGGAGAATGGCTTTTGGTGATTTTGGGATTTGGCCTGATTTAAATTTTACAATAGTATAATGTATAATCCCCTATATACACTAAACAAGCAGTACAATGGGAAGTCTAGGAGTTTTTTTTTTGTTGGCTCACATGTTGCCCCTGAAAACATACTGCTTGGAAGACGATCCGGCTTTCCTTTTGAAATGGCATCCTTTCTAGTGGACTTTCGACAACTTTTCAGTATTGAGAAACATTTTTTAAATACAAATCTAGGAATATACTACATAGTTATATAGGGATTATGTAGGGATTGTACATATACTACCCAGTTTTAACTGGTTGATGGTTTCACATATTCTTTAATTTTCACCCCTACTTGGGGAAGATTTCCAATTTGACCAATGTTTATCAGATGGGTTGGTTCAACCACCAACTAGTTTATCAATTCACATAATCTACACACTATGATATTGGGGGGAGCGATAGTGGTCGCCAGACATGATGTATTTTCCTGCACAAAATCAGGAGCCTTTTAAAACACCGGAATCCATACACCTTTTTTATCTTTTTTTTCACATAGATATGACACCAAGACAGGCTTTTCGTTGCAGGAGTGTACTACCAGCTTTCCAAACCATTATGGGCGTTTTATTTTTCAACGGCGGACCATGTTATTTTTTGACTGCATTTAGTTCATCAATCATTGACCAAACAATCATTTTGGTTCAGGTAGGACTTGGTATACATATACAGTATATACAGATATACACATTCGTTTTTTTGCTTCGACAACCAACAAAATCTCCAAGAAGATTTTCTTTTTGAATCTTCTCCACACCAAAAAAAGATATTACCCTCCCTGAAACGGTTCACGGTTCTGAAATTCAACAGTTGGAAGATGATCCTTTCCTTTTTAGGATGGCTTAATTCTCGCAGGTGCTTTTGCCAGCTGTTAGTTTCAGTTTCAGTGTATCTTTGTTTTTTTTAAAACACCTTTCCAAGTTGACCATATTCCAAGGTCTGCAGTTCACCCAGTTAAACAGTCCCCAACCTTGGGGTTTGGGTTGGAAATTCACCTGCAGGTTCGACCACCACGGCGTGGCTTCGTGCTGTTGAGTGCGGCAACGGTGGTGTTCCCGCAGTCTGCGCAGGTGAGGCTGGAGGTGTAGCAAATAATTGAGCAGGGTGACAAGTGAGCAATGAATCAATGAAAACAACGATAGTTGATGATAGTTGTATATAACCACTTTGTTTGGATCTAACCCCCTTGCCTTGTCGTCACATTTTTATACATTTCTAGGGATCTGCCACTCTTAGTGCGGAAAGGGTTGGTTGAATCATTTTGAGCAAGGGCAAAAAAGGGGCCCGGTTTTTGTTTAGGATATATGTCTTGGATGACATACTACACAGCTATATACCGGGATTCATTTTCATAAACCATGTCAATTGGAACTTTTTGACATACCACAGATTCACAAAAAATGCCATTGAAATCCATGAAAGATTGGAATTGTGTCTTGTGATTTTTTTCAATTGACATTTTCAAATCACGAATGATGTGTGAAATTTCGAACAAAAAAACAAACGAGACGCCTTTCTCCGATCTGTGGATTCGTCGACGACGTCATCTCTATAGGCTGCCATTCCAATGATGGAAGAGTTCTATCAGGCGCATGGCGCAAGACATGGTATTTTTTGGGTGCGATTTTTGGGGCAACTGCGGCTGTTTTTAGGGGTAAAGTTGACGGAAATTAACATCAACTTGTTTTCCAGGAAGCTTACAACGTCAAATTATGGACAGATGGACTGACGTTTTACCCCCTCAAAGAAGGTACAGTAGGCTGCAGATCTTTGTAGATTCTACGACTTTCAAAAACGCAATTTTGCGGGTGAAAAAAATCAGAAACTTTGAGGTACTGTATTGGTATATTATGTGTTTTTTGTTTTTCTTGTCCCAAAGTTTCGTTTAATTTTGAATCCAAAGTCAGGGATACCAATCCAGTTCTATTGATGATTTGCCCCCATTTACAAGGGTGTGACCCGGTAAAACCACTGGACTGATTGGTTCAACGAAATTAACATCAAAACGTTCATCCCAGTCACCCGGGGCCCACAATCTGAATGATGCTAGGGGAGTGGTAGCCAAGTAGCGAGACCGAAGGAAGAAGTGAAGGCACAGTGAGAGATTGAAGGGAATCAAGATGTTTTTTTGGTGGTCAAAGGATAGATGTGTTTTTTTTTCATTTTGGGGGGCTGGAAAAAATCGGCTTGATGCTTTTTCAGGAATGATGTACAACTTGTCCACTTGTTTTTTTTTCGCTAGAAGGAAAACAGACATCTTCGATTTGCCCACAAGTTCGGATCCACCCAAAAAAGGTGCAGGGATTTCCCGAAAAAAATGCTTCCCCACAAAAAAGGGGAGGGGGACAAATAGAGGCCACTTTTTTTTGTCTGGCAGTCGTTTTTGTTCTGATCTCCAAAACAAATGACATGGCTATCATTTTTTGTGCATAGAATTCTGAATGATTCGGTTGATAGTTTGCTTTAGTTGAGCAGGTGATTATATAAGGGATTAAAAAACCTTGGATTCATAGTGCAGTTGTGAAATCATGATTGTGTTTGCAAACATTTTCCAGCTTAACAAAAAACGATAGATACATAATATTTTTACACACCCTTCAAGATCAAGGTTGTAAAGGTGGATGTGCTGGCATTATTTTTAGGAGCTTGTTGTAGTATGTACTTGTAATTACTAATACGTATCATTGTTGGCTCAAGCTTTGGCTCAACAGTTTGTTTTACTAGACAGAGTCTTGCCGACATGAGAATGCAAAACTATGTTGCTGATCATGCGAGGTCTAATGCGGGGGCATATGGAAGCTATAAGCCCGCAGTGCAAGTGGGTATGCAGCCTCCAACGGCTTACCACA
>DF241271.1:0-47022 GCA_000507305.1 Breviolum minutum Mf 1.05b.01 | reverse complement strand
CTAAATGGATTTGATTTTTGATTTGGATCTTCTTCGGATATCTGGGTATGGTTGGCATTTTGTATAGATATAATCACCAGATACCTCAATAGCAAGCATCAGATGAATGTAGAGGCTGTCATGACCGAACAACTTGTTGAGGCCACTGGCTGATGAATCTCACAATGAGGTACCAACACAAAAACTACTGTTGCCCTGAAGATCAAATACTTATATACATTCCAAAAAAAGCAGGAAGGTAGATGACATGTTCTTTTCAAACTGGGCCGTGCTTACATAGTTCACCACCTCGGTGTATTACCTGGAACAAAAACCTCGGCTAATAGTAACAGGCTTAAAGGATGTATGAAAAACAATCCATCAATACAGGTGAATTTGGATATATGGATGTTTCCGAAAATTCAGGTTTTGGGGACATATGAAGTACTCCCCCGAAAACTAACAGTTTTTTTCGCCTGAAAAATGATGGGTTGGAAGATTCTTTTCTTTTGAAATGGTGCCTTTTTTGGGGGACATGTTCTTCGGGGGTGTACTTTGTCGCAGAATGGATAGACTACTGTTGATGGTTCAGAAATCCTGCTCACCAGTTGAGGTTGGTAGTTTGTCCCACTATTTACAAGGTTTTATACATCCCAGGTCCTAGGTGGTGCAGGATTTATTCCACCAACAGTACCATCCTCTAAACTTCGTCTTTTTTTTGGATTTTGTCGAATCAGCAGCAGATCTTGAAGACCATTTCCTTCCTTTCTGAGGTTGGTTCCATTGGTATTGTTGGGGACCCCAGTCATATCGCCAACAAAACTATCCCCACCAGAAATAAGGACTTCTTAAGGGGGTTATTAGCCACCATTTGTTCCTTAATAAGGCCTTATGAAAACCCCTTGTTTCTGGTTGGGGAGGTAGTTTTGCTGGGGGGCCCCGTTTGGAGGGCCATGATCCATAGCCGTCAGCATGGCCAGAACTTGGTACAGGTGAAGATGGTGAAGGTTCTGACGGCTACATCCCCCAAAAATTAATATATAGAACCTGAAAATGATGGTTTGGAGTCGATGATTTTCCTGTTCCAGGGGGCCCGTGTTCTCAGGTTCCATGTTATTCTTCCAGGGTGTATATATCATTTTTGAGATGACACCACCAACCAGGAGTTGTTTCTTAGTCTTAGATATCAAAGGTATATTCCGTCCATTCACAAAATACTCTCTTGAAACTTCCAGGGACAATTGTTTCTTTAAACAAATGATCTCATTTGATTTGACACCACCAGCTAGTAACTAGCAACCGTAGTAACTAGTATATAACTACAAACTGGTAACTGTTTCAAAAAAAACACATCACTCCCATTGTTTTCACCTTCCGAAGATGTTATATAGTCTTTTTGTTTGACTTCCACCTACCCGACCCTGTCCGTGAAAAAAACATATACCAAGTTGAAGTCACCTGCCCGTGTGGGTGGTACACCTTTTGGTGCTTGGGCCAAAGAATGTCAGGAGTCCAGGTGCCGCGCGTTCTCGTTTTTTTTTTTCCCCCCTCCAAGGTGAGACTTTCATGTGAGTGTTTGTTGAAGAATGTACCTAGGAGAACAAACACGAAAAAAAATGCTTTGAACATGTGGGCAGAAGTGGTGAGTGTTTGTAAGAAGTGAAAAAGATTCATAAGTTTTTTCAAGTGCGCCAAAATTTTGATACTATATATGTATATATATCATATTTTTTAGATGTATATACATATATGATATATATATATATACGTACGTAATATATATGATATCCATATATTATATGCGAATGTATACATTTATATACATATATGCTATATAGATAATATATAGACATATATATAATATACCTAGATGTCGTTTTTTTTGGCACAGGCCCCCAAATCGAAATCACAGAATCCCAAATTCGCCGCTTCAGTTGCGAATCCTCCGCCCTGATTGCTCGTGGTGCTCTACAACAGCTGGAGGACACCATGTGACGCTGAAACCGTGGAGAGCTCCCAAGAATTTTTCAGAAACAGTAGAGGTTGGTCAGTTTTAGAACATCAACATCTTACCTATGATGAATGTATAGTATTCCAGATGCAACAACATGTTTCTAAATAGATATATTATTTTTGGGAAGTTTTTTTTGAAACACTAGGTGTTTGAGTGTCTGACTTCCGGCCTTGAAATCTGTGCCCAACATGGGCGCAACAAGGGACGGAACTTCAACCAGTAGGAGCTACAAAAGGCTGAGATTTTTTTTCTAAGCGGATTCTAGCTGGTGGCAACTCAACTCATTTTTGTTTTTTACCCCCCGAACCTTGGGGAAATGACTTACACCCCCGAAATTTAACATAGCCCCTGAAAAATGATGGTTGGAAGATGAGTTTCCTTTTGGGATTGGCTATTTTTAGGGGCTATGTTAAATTTCAGGGGTGTACGCATATTTTTCAGATGGGTGGTTGGTTCAACCACCAACAAACCACCAACGAGAGATGATTCATGTCGACCTTTTAAGTCAACATACCATCGGACCTGTAGCCCTTTAAAAAAACAAACAGAACACTTACAACCCAACAAAAGAACCACTATTTGCCATATTAGATCAATATATATATATATATATGCATATATATATATACACAATTTCCAACTTTAATTTTTCGGAGGATTTTGTTTTTCCGGAGGATTTTTTTGTGTTTTTTGTTTTGGGATGATGATGGGCGCAAGCAGGAATTTTGTTTCTCCAAACGTGCTTTCTATTTCAACTCCGCAGATAAGGCGCAGGCCCACCGCACCGTCGCACCGACCGGAAGTCTGAAACACCTGGAAAAACCGGTGGTCAGATCTGAATTCTGGAGAGACCTAATGGATGATTTTCCGAAAGCCCGCCTTTTGTTGGAATAAATTGTTGGGGGATATTCAAGGAAAGAGACCATGTGTGGAATAGTACAAGCCAAAAAATATTTTGTTCAACAGATTCATGGCTGTACATGTCGAAAGCCTCATTCATGACCTGGCACTTGGACCTCAGTCATGTCAAAACTAATGTCAATCTGATGACCGGATGAATTTCTTGAGTAGAAAAAATGGGCATTTGGCAATTTTTGAATTCGACTGTCACGTTGGTGACGGATTTCCAGTTTAACATAGAAATATAGAAATTTGAGTGAGGGAATCCTTCCAAAAAGTCACTCACCAGTTCCAAAAAATGACATGATATAGATACATTATGTATATTTAAATCTATATACTGTAGATACATTATATATAAACATATTCTATACTAATATAGAAATACCAAAAAGTTACATTTTCCCCAAAATGGTATGAAAAAAAATCACCGCAGACCTTTGCCGTTGACCTTCCACCACCTCCACCGGGCAGGTGGAGGCGCGTGAAACGACCAGCAAAGCTTTGCAAAAACTGCAGGTCCACGGCGAAACGGACGGCATTTTGACACCCCGAAAAACGTTTGGACACCTGACAGGTCGTTTTTTAGGATCCATGAATGATACCCTTCAGGGAACTAACATATCCCATCAAAAATCACTTTTGAAGATGATTTTCCTTTTCCCAAGGTGGGATATGTTAAGTCCCTGGAGGGTATATTTACCTACATTTGGCTGATTGTAATCTGAAAGTTTTTGGTAAATGTATAGGTGATTCTTGTTTTTATTTATCCATTATTTATCCAAAATTTATCCATCCCATAGGATCCATATTTGATATATTGAACCTACATTTGGCTGACATCATACAGCATCTGTGATATGAAGGTTTGATACATGTAAAAAAACAGCAGTATGCCTAAGTCGCTAGGGGGATTTATCCAGTGCTTCATAACCCATAGGAGCCATGAACATGGTATATTTACCTTGGATCCTATGATCCAATTTGACTAATATTTTTCAAATGGGTTGAAACCGCCAACTAGTTATACATATAGTATATTTTTCTAAATTTACCCAAAGTTTACCATTCAAATCAGGCAAATGTAGGTAAATATATCATACTCGGATTTGTACGGGACATGACAAGCTGGAAAATCCACGATTTGAATGAAGATGTATTTTTTCGATTGAACATGGGGATTTGGAGAATGTCATGTTAGGGTTTTTAGGGTGTGTATAAAAGCATAGGGAGTTGGGGGACACGTTTTGGTGGGCTATACCCCAAGGCTACTAAGCATATCTTGGTTGAGGTTGAAGTGAAGGTCGTTAGGTGCGATTATTTTTCGTGCGTTTTCCTTTCTTATTGGCTTAGCATTTGTGAAAAAAAAACAACTTCAAAAGAAACATATCAGTAATCCTCAGGGTGTTTGCAGCAGTAATTATGTATACAGTATAGTATTTTTTAAGTAGTAAGAGGTTTAATTATGTTCATAGTTTTGACAAGTGCTATGAATGCACGCGTCCAATCCTGATATGTGTTCCAGCACTCACGAAGCAAGCATCTGAAAGAAACATATGAGCGATGACCAAAACCCTGGTTATTTGGTGTATATTAGTGTATACTGGATGAAATGTTACTACCTGACCCCATTATACAAGGGAGTATGGTATCCTAAACCGTTATGAGAATCCCGTGATGAACCAAGATTTCATGCTTCAAAGTCCATGATTTTGACAGGAAGATCTCGAGGAACCCTTGGAATTCCTGGAGCAGGTGGTGGATGTGGATGAAAAGGATGATGAAAGGCTTCTTTGGATGGTACTGTACCTAAGGTTAGGAAACCCTTATGGGTCGTTTCCTAACCCATAGGATAAAAACGTCTTTATATACGCCGCATACACCTACATTTTTTCCAAAATTTTCCATTCAAATCAGCCAAATGTAGGTAAATAAACATAATATTCATGGATCCCTATGTATATGATGACATAGATTTCCAACCCCGTTCCTCTCTCGGTTGCCTGTTGGGGCCAGGCACGTGGTGCTTTAGAGGAGGCCTTACCTTGAGATTTCAGAACCCCCTATTAGCAAAGTCATTACAACAAATGATTTCAAAGGTGGGGGGGGGGATGAGTTCAACAGGTCAATGTCTTAGGGTGATGAAACAAACATGTTTAGAAGCAATTGGTGATTTTAGGAGTTTGGATTGCTAAGAGATCAACTTGAATGACTTGGAATTTTTCCATGAAAGATGGGGGAATCCCACGCTGTCCATCCGATAGTATGGGAACATCGATGGCACAACAAATCATTTCGAGACTGCAAAATCATGACGCCCGTCCTGTGTGGCAAAGTTGTTGAACTTCAAAATTTCGCAATGAAAAAAGGGGCCCCCGGTGGTTGTTTGGGGTGACGACTAACACAGGGCCCAGTTTTTGTTGGGATTATTTCATAAGCCAATATAAGGATCCCGTCATTAACCAACATTCCCCTGAAACCCTGGGAGGGTGGAAGATCATGTTTGCCCCAACAAAGACGTTGACTTAGCAAATCACACTGCGGTGGTTTCAGACTGGATTTCTGGGAAAGATGAACCCATTTTTCAACAATGTTTTTCAAAGAGGATAAAATACATGTTGAAAACACCATCTAAACGTAGCTGCACATAGGATCACATAGGGTTATAAGGTGAACCAACCACCTTCATATGGGAAATGTTTGGGTGGGACCCGAAAAAGCCCTGGACCGACATGTGCAGCCAGTAAATCTAGATCATTTTTTTAAACAAAAGGACGTCAGCTAATGGTTAATTTGTTGGTTTGGGGCCCGGTGGTTTGGATTCCTAGGATTCCCATATGAAAGGGATTCTTACTTGTGGGTACCCGGAGACTCCCAAACCACCGGGCCCCAAACCACCAACCCAAACCATTAGTTGAAGGAGGGTGTCTCAATTTTGCAAACGCAGCGCCCTCAGCTCCCATTTTCTGGCCGCCTGTCAACTAAACTATGGCTCGTCACCAGACAGGGAGATCAAGGGCCCATGGTCTATTTGCCGTATATATAGGGTGATGAAAAAACACCACAATTATATAGGGATTGAATTGTGTTATAGTAAGTAAGCCATGATAAGGACATATAAGGACCCTTATAAATAAAGAAATATATATTGTAAATACAGACACGAGGGTTTTGAACGGTGCTCAAGTGAATCTTATTGGCAGTTTTTTCTGTTTCACGCCGCTGCTGGGTGCATTTGGCAATTTTTTAAAGGCCGTGTTTTTTTCCAATCGACACCCCCAATTTTAGGTACTGGTACCTGGATGTCCCAGGAAGTTAGGATCAATGGTTAGGATCAGTGGCTTATAAAGCCAATATACCCCATCTATAAGTAGGTGAAATAACCCATTTACTAACCATTTACTAACTTCCTGGGCACATCCAAGTAGACCGGTTCATCAAGATAGCTCCACGCTCATGAAGTGTTCATTCTTGCGACAGGTGAAGAACACCCAACGCTGAATCCGCTTGACGTTTGAAGTTCAAAAAGTGAGGTTTGAAGTGGTTTTGAGACAGATGCATTGAATCAATCTCGATGAATCCTGATTTGTTGAGTTGGGGTTTGTCTTGTTTGTTTAGATGGGTTGTTTCTTTTTTGCTATTATCAGGATTGAATAACCGGTGGATTCCTTTCATTCTTTTAGTCTTGCATAATCCCCACAAGCCTTCTCTTGGAAGAAATGGACAAAGTGACGTATAATCATTTAATCCGTTTCTTAAGATTCAGGTATAGGTACTCTTCCCAACCAGGTGACTTCTAAAAGAAGGCCATTTCCCCAGCCACCATTCCCCCCCAAGAAATTCGGACGCTTCTCTGGGTGAGCTTGTAAAAACTGTAGCGGATTCGGCTCAACACAAACTTGTGACAGTGAACCTTTTCTGGTGCGAATTCCAGCACTTTTCAAGGCCGAAATTCGAGTGAAAATGCCGTTATTTTTAGGGACATCTGCGTTCAAATGAGGTCAGACAAAAAGTTAAGGGATGAAGATAAGAGCGATGATGATGATGATGATGATGATGATGATGATGATGATGATGATGATGATGATGATGGTTGTGATGATGAATACGAGTGTTCTGATTGCTGGACTAGTTATTCCTCCTATTTCCTATGATTAGTGTGAATATGAGCAATGTGGTAACTGTGACACAAGCTGTTTGACCTGATGAATTTATAGGTTATATCGCTTGGAACGTGATCAGTGATCATGTATCTTTGGAACATGAGGTTGACGGCTATGGAACGCTAGAATGTCTAGTGGCATGTTGGATTCTGTCACGCAAGTGAAGGCAGTTTATTTCATAGTAGTTGTTTTTTTTCTTTGAAGGGTTTGTCAGCTTCTCACAGAGACACTTCTGCAACTGCTAGAACATAGCTGTTTGACGCCACCCTGGCCGTGACATAACCATCAGAAATTAGGGTTTAGGGAGGCCTTGTGAAGGGAACGTATGGGTGTTCGTAACCGGCCTTATGCACATTGAGTAGCCCTCAACCAGCTTCCCGTTCTGCCACAGAGAAGATCAAAAATGGACTCTTTTTGCCGCAGAAGAGGAGATGATGACAACATAATCTTTGAAAGATAGGATACTGTATTAGATTGCGAAAGAAAAAAGACAACAGAGTTCTTTTCATTGTCAATGGATTTTTCCTACTAAGGGGTTATATAAATAATCCCTACCACCTATCACCTATCACCATCATCCGTTGACGTTTTTTTTTTTTTGCATTTGTTGACGTCTTTTTTTTTCTTTTGGGGTTCAGCAAAACACTGAGCAATTGGGGCTTGAAGTTTCAACAGTTGCCGGAAGGATGCCAAACAAGGAGAAGCTCGCCAAGAAGAATGCGTACCTTTGTCAGAACGAACGCCTGGAACGCAATGGATTGATTTTTAACTGTCCCCAAAAAACTGACTCAGCCAGTGGCTAAGCTTTATATAAAATCTTTAAACTTTGGGGGATTGTATATTTAGTAGCAAAAATACTGTTTGAGCTTTTATTTCATGATCCTTCGGCTGAGCAAGAAGGGCATCGAATAAATCTCTGGATTCAACTGAGCAATGAAAAGGTAGGGGCCCGATCTGGTTGTTTAGGGTATTTCGGATGACAAACTTTTGCCAGTTATATGGGGGTTTCCTAAAATGGTGGGTTTCCCCAACAACTCCATGGGTTTTCCTACTAAAAATGACCATTTTGGGGTGGAGATTGGGGGTACCAGAAATTTAAGGAAACACCCATATAGGGATTATTTCATAGACCATGAAATAAGGATCCAAGTCATTAAACACATAATCCCCTGTAGACCCCACCTACAAGATAGTGCTAGCTATGTCAATATTTTCGGGTCAATGACAAACATATGCCAAGGCAAATAGATACATACATTCCCAAACAATCCATGTATGGTATATTTACCTACATTCAGCATAAACATCAACCATTCATGGATAGGTAAATATACCATCGTCCCATGGTATGGTATGGGATTCATAAAACAATTTTTGCACCAAAGGCCCATGGGTTCGGGGTAAGGTGGTTGGCTTGGTGCTTGATGCTCTCATCTTGGTGCACTCAAGTAAAGACACCATACCCCAGATTTTTTTTAAAAGATTTTTACCCCTACCGATCCCTGTGGTGATGATCCACAATTTGACTTACCAACGCATCTTTTTCAAAGGGGGTTGGTAAGTTCAACCACCAACTAGTTAACGAAATCATACGAAATCAAAAGGGATTCAACATGGGATGAGCTTCAACCATGCCATGTTCAAGCACCAAGCAGTGATTTTGGCGTGATTTTACCGGGTTGTTTTACCCATGGACCCAAGAGTTTTTTTTTGGTGAAAAAAAATCAACAGGTCGTAACTTCCTTAACCAGGATGCGGATTCCTCGTCGCCACCAGGATTAGGAAGATTTTAGGAGGGATTCCAACCTATAGTCCCCCCCGGAGAAGATGGCATAATTAAAGCATAAAAAACCGTGGCCACGTGCCATCTACTCGTATCTTTACTAGAACATATATGCCATCTTAACAGGGGGTACTATAAACCTTCATTTGGCGCTTTGCTTTTGTCGGGGTTTTTGTATCCCTTATATGTGTAACTTTATTAGTGAGAATCTTTATTGAAGAGTCATTTCCTATACTGTGAAACCGGACTACTCCCTTTTTTTAGTTCCACTCCCAAAGCCAATCCCAAAGCCGCTGAAAAGTTACCGGAACCCCAAAGTCGGTCCAAGGGTCGTTTTCCAACCAGCATTTTTCCATGGGAATCTAAGGGCACCCCCCCAATGCCACTGACCCCAAGAAATAAGGTCCTAATAAGGCCTTATTAAGGGAAACCCAATGGTTCCCATGAATTTTTCAGAGGTCCCAACTCGTTTTGCAAACCTCGGAGGTACTTCGCCAAGTTGATCGATTTGTGTGTCAACACGCCCAATGCTTTGTTGGTCAGTCGGAGCACTCAATTTTGCACCCTTCACATTTCGTTCGGTACCGAAACAAAAAATGTGGTTCGGTGACGGAACCCTCAGCGGTCATTAAGCTGGTATGGATGGATGTAAGGCTTATGGATGGATACGGGAAGTTTCCCCCAGCCACAAAATAGCCGAACATAAAGGTTGGAAACCCTCCATTTTAAAAGTACCTGAAATTCCTGGTGACTGAATTTTTTGACGGGACGTTGACAGGCTCAGCAGTCAGACACGTCGACTTTCTGCGGTAAAAATTGCTGTTGTTGATGGAAAACATCCGGCATCTACCAGTTGAGGTTAGTAGCTTATCCCATGATTTACATGATTTTATACATCCCAGGGTGGTGCAGGATACTTTGATGCACCCAAACGATGCATACTGTTGATTTGTGGGGACCTTCCGGCCTTGCAGTTTTGTCAAGCAAAGTTCTGAATGAATGACGCTAAGGCTACACCCCAAAAACAATTAACATGGAACACACAAATCACCCCAACTGAAAGGGAAAATTATCTGAGCAATGAAAAAATCCCTGGTTGTTTAGGGTATATTTGAAATACGGGATTATACTACACAGTTAAATGGGGATTATAATTCATAATACACCATTATAAGGATCCCCATTAAACAACCAGTATGATGGAAAGTGACTTTGGGTTCAAAATGTTCATTTGCCAGGGTGCCACCCAGCCTGAACTAAATGGTTGGTATATTTCAACTTAAAGTTTTGACGCCCCAAATCGAAGGCATTGTTAAATGTCCAGAAATTGCATATTGGACTTATAGGGTAGTTCACCAAAGGGGTACATTGCAAGAATGTAAGCGAATACACCTCAGGCAGATTATATACATGCAAGAGTTTCTATCTTCGGTAGTTTACTATCCTAGAAATATATATCAAACAGGGCCTTTCTATCCTAGATATCTTTTTCACTGGAAGCTTCTTAAAATTGAAGCACTAACTTCAGCGACTGAAGTGAACCCTGAGGATCAGCTGGGACCCTCCAATGGAAGGGTGAATGAACTTGTATAGCAGGGGTGTTTTGGTCCTGAAAATAGCCAGTTTTGATAGGTCAGGAGCCTTACAAAATGAAGCATTCTCGAATTTCAATCTTGGATCACTGACGATTTTCCCAAGGTGTTGACAACATCTCTTCCAAGCAGATGCAGGACCGGCTGCGGGGCAGATGTTGGCTGGATTTGAAGGTGAGCTTCCAGTTTTTCGTAGGATTGTTTTTAGCTCTTCTTTAACGAATGCATGTGTTTTTCACATGTTTCGTTTTGGAATGTTTGTTTGGAAACACGTGAGCAATGAAAAAACCCATGGATGTTTAGGGTTTATAGGGCCTATATAGGGGATTATATAACCCATGCAGTTATAGAGGGATTATAATAAACAATTAAAAGGACGCCTATTAACCAACCAGTATAATAATGGAAAACAAGATGTTTTTTTTGTGGCTCAAGATCATTGACAAAACAACATCTTCCGAACCCCAAAGATTGAGGATTGGATGTTTTTTTTGTAAACATGGGAAACCTCCAACAAGAGCATGGCTGGGTGGTGGCAACTCAAATATTTTTTATTTTCATCCCGAACCCTGGGAGAATGATCCAATTTGACGATCATATTTTTCAAATGGGTTGAAACCACCAACTAGAGTGGTAATTTTGAGTTCGCTCCTCTCCATGTTTTGTTTGGACACACTGTTGATGGAAGAAATCCTGCACCTGGGATGTACAAAACCTTCTAAATTCTAAATAATGGGATAAACTCCCTATCAACTGGTTAGCCGGCTTCTTTCCATCAACATTAGGGATCATCCAAACAGATCATTACTGGAACTAGGGCTGAATACACAGACACCTCATGTCACCAATACTCCACTACTGACCAGCATGTTTTCTCTACATGCTACGGCTTTCAAAACAATGGGAACCAACAAAAAAAACACACCAACTACTCCCCCGAAAATTAACATGGAACCTTAAACATCATCCCTTTGACAAGGAAAATCATCTTAAAAATCCTCATTTTTGGGTTCCATGTTAGTTTTCAGCGGTGTAACCAACCAAAAAGCCCAAGCTCAACATGAAGAGAATCCCGAAAAGATACTTTCCACCCTTCAGGACATCCGTATGGAATTGAGAGGTAGGGCCGTGGTGTTGATGGGTGACTTGAAGGCAGTTTTAGGTGAGCCATGAAAAAACAAAAATCCTGGTTGTGTAGGGTATATAGGGAATGACAAACTACCCAGTTATATAAGGATTATTAAATCAAGCCCTTATAAGGATCCCAAATTCCACAACAACCAGGCTTCAATGGAAAGTAAGGCCGTTTTTTTTTTTTGGTGGCTCAGGTTGTTTTTCTCTTGGGATAATCCAAGTGAGTTCCACTTCCTTTCCCATGACACATCCATGGGACTTGCCTTGCCTTGCCTTGGTATATTTTTCCTACCTGAAAAATCTTCCCAAAAATATCCACCAAATCCATGGATACGTAAATATGCCATCCATGGATGGTATGGGATCCAAGGGTTGGGTCCGGGAGGTCACGGTAACGATGGTAACGGGGCCACCTTGAGGCCTTGGGAATGAATCATAGGAAAGGATACTTGGGGATAGGGAATGTGCCCATGGTGATCGATTTCGTTTTTTTGAAGGATCGGGTTGGGTTGGACACCTTTCCAGATGGCCTTGAACTCCATAGCCGAAATAATGAGGGGCCCATCCTAACCACTTACGATTCCTGGGATGATCCTCCAAGTGGGGCTGGGGATCCTCCCAAAACCCATTTCAGGTCACTGAAGATTTTTCCCCATAGTTGGAAGAACTCAGACAGGCGCCATGCTAAGAGATATTTGTTGACCATTTTTTGAATGTACATACTGTATTTACCATAGAAAGAAAAGCCGCATATGAAAGTTGATCAAAAAATACAGATGATGAAGAAAAGTTCAACACCAACCACCATCAATAGTCATTTAAGTCATCTTCCCAGTTACTGGATGTTTCATTTGCGATAAACACTCCGGGATTGCTATGATGAAATACCCTCCTGGGAACGATCACATAAGCCCTTAACAATCGCCGGCACTTTTCAGTCAATGATTTTCTTGCTTTCCCTTTCGGTGGGATATGTTTTTTCGTTCCAGGGGAAGGGTACTTCCTAATAAATATCAATATGGTTGATAATCCCAACTTCTGATTTTTGGACATGAACGTCAAGTGTTTCATGACTGGTCAACCAATCCCCCCCTAACGAACCCCCCGCAGAAATAGCCGGCCTTATCAAAGGCTTATTAACCATTAACTATTGGTTTCCCTTAATAAGCCCTTATGAAACCTTTTTATTTGGGGGGGTCCTTTAGGGGGCGGGGTTGGTTGACCAGCCACGAGGCTTTTCTGACAGTTGATGGGGCCTCCTTCCACTAGACTTGGGATGAATCATAGTTCTACACAAATCGCCGTTTCGAGTTTTCCCACATTTTTCCGCCCAATCAATGGGAGTTTCCTAATTACTAGTTCCCTTAATAGGTGGGATCGGTAGCATATAATCACCCAATTGGCAATATATACCACTTATATACTACTTATATGGCCAATTGGATGATTATATTTGCTACTTAGCACCTATTAAGGGAACCAGGAAACAACCATTGACCCCAAGGATCCCTTGGGACAGGTTTTTTCCGTTACAAAAACACGATCCACGGATCACTTTTGGACCGAGGAAAAAACACGATGATCCGAAAGGCCCTGGCCAACGGACATGAGGAACACCCCGAGGCACCGGTCCCCCCCCAAAAAAAAATCATGAGCCATGAAAAAGGGCCCCTGGTTGTGTAGGGTATATATAGGGGATGACAAACTACCCAGTTATATAGGGATTTTAATAAACCATTGTAAGGATCCCTATTAACCAACCAGTATAATGGAAAGTAGTAAGGGTTTTTTTCGTGGCTCACATGTTGAGGGTGGAAAAAAATACATCCCAATGACTTGTGGTTTATATATGTCACTGGTGGTATTTCAGATATCATTATATGTCACAGGTGGTTTTTTAGATATCAACTATCAAGAGTAAATGACATTTATATGAACCCATGAGTTTCGGGTTGAAGTGTCAGTCAGAATTGCGAAGTTTGATTCCCCGATGAAGAAGAAATCAAACGGCGAATCGACAGACATGTCATTTGGCCATGAATGCATCATTGAAACTTTCACGTCCAAATTGCCAAACATCAACAAAAACCATTTTTCAGAATGGCCATGTTCCAAATCATCATGTCAGTATTTCAGTATCTGAGTATCTAATAGTCTATTTCCACCAATTTCCCAACCTTTTGTCGATTCAAATTCAACTTCTAAAAATACACCTTTCGAAAAAAACACGACACACACCAGACGAACCTCTGGGTCCCGAAACAAACTCTTCGGTCGGAAGGCGGGACTGGATAAACTCCGACAGATCATTCAGGGCAACTTGGGATTCATCTTTGCGACGCACCTGGGATTTGTTTAAACGTAAAAATCCACGGAAAGAGTTGTGAGTTTTTTTTGTCATTTGACTCCGTGTCAGGAAAATGTTGCGTGTGGTGTGTATATTGATATTTGTATATATAAGTGCATATATATTTTTGTAGAATCCAACAATGATCCCCTTGTTTTGGTTCGTTGTTGGGTAGTTGGAAGGGTGAACCGCCAAGTGGGTTCTAGTTGGATATATGTGCTATCCTGGCAATGTTTTAAGATGATAATTTCCCATTACGGGACCGCCCTCCCTAGCAATAGAAACAGTACACTTTTACTGGTCTTGTTTGTTATTTGCTGTTTCTTTGATGAGAAGGGTCCGTGGAAAATGTTTAACGCTGAGCAGCTGTTTTTAGTAGTTTGGATGGATTGATAATTTTCTCTTTAAATGGAGTTCAATTAGATACAACTAGGAAAGACTTCATGTCCATAGTCGAACATATGAAGAACAACATTTGACACAGTCCTTGCATTCGTTCATTGAAATATGAATGTCTTTGTGGTATTTTTAGTGTAAAGCCCTCATATCATCATTGGGAGCTTCACTATTTTAGTGAAAGTCAATTAAAAAAAAACTCAACGATCAAAATCAAACATATCATCAAACCAAAAGTACTTTCAAAAAAAAACATGTTTCATACCACATTTTACTACGAAAAAACGAAAGACATCTCCTCTTTAAAGTTGTCTCAAAAAACCCCCATTTCATCGGATCGGTCGAAAAACGAAACCGTGGGAGAAAATTCTCCAACTCCAACCGGCTCCTCGGAGGAACTGCACTACAGATGATATTCGGGAAGTTCTTGGAAAGTACAAACGAGAATCCGCAGCCAAGGCTGGACAGATGCTTGGCGAGTTTGGCAAGTTTTTTGTAGCTGGGAGAAGTTTGGGGCGGCTGGTTGGAGAGGATGGAGAATCTACCCTACCAGATCTGAGTGGATGAAACGTATAGACATACTCTTGATGGTCAAACCCTGTAAATCATGGGATAAACTACCATATCAACTGGTGCAGGATTTCATCCATCAACAGTATGTAATTATATATACGTACATATATATATATAAACATATTTGGCAATTGTTGGTGGTCTTGTTGACGGGTTCTACCAAAGATAAATGATGAGAAAACCACCGTTGGGGGAATGGATTTCTTGTTGTACTCAACTAAGTGAAGTTAGTTCGAATGATTACTGGGCAAATTATAAGGACCAACCAGCCGAGTCCCACAAAAATGGTGGTTTAGGAGGATGGGGGGGGGGGGGGAATCTCCCCGATTTCAAAAAAACAGATTTGGAACTATAGTAATTTTCCCAGATGATTACAATGGTTACAGTGATTCTTGCATCCCTTGGAACATCAACTTAAAGGTTACAACTGCTTACATAAAACATAGAAAAATATAGCTTGGATTATTCAAAACCTGGTTCTCAGGGGGGAGCCATAATCTATTCATTTCTATGAAGGGAATCTTATGAACCTGCACCTACTCTGTATGTGAGATTGATTTATGAGAATTTCCACTTCCAGAACTAAGTGACATGAATTTTGTTGACAGTGATTTTGATGCTCACTAAATTGTAAATTTGTTCTACCATTTCGCATTTTTTCAACCAATCCTTGGTTGTTGACTTCGACTGTCAAGGACTTCCATTGTGGATTGGTTCATTCCTTCCGGACCCACTGGCATGGACCCTTCTCAGACCTCTTTCTTCCAGGCAAGGCGGATAGGGGGAGAGTTTCAAAACATATGTGAGCAATGGAAAAAAAAGCATGGTTGTTTACAGGGTATACAAGGGATGACAAACTACCCAGTTATATGGGGATTATTTCATAACCCATTATAAAGATCCCTATTAAAGTCTATTAACCAACCCGGCTTCAATGGAAAGTAAGGCCCGGTGTTTTTTTTGTGGCTCAGGTTGCTTTTTTGTTTGTATCATGCTTGTTCAACCAACACCCTGACGTACTAAGTATGTACCGCCTCCAAATAAGGCCTTTTTTTTCTGCAAATAAGTTCTTATGTAATAAGTATAACTATAACTACTGGTACCATCTATTCCAGGAGTTTTGCTTGACAACGGAAAATCCACCATTTGAATAATGTATTTCATATGAAAAAATGGGGGATTTTCCAATGTCATGTTAGTTTTCAGGGATGTTTTTTTTTTGAGGCCTTGAACATCGGTACCAAGATTGTGAAGGGCCAGATTGAATTGGTCAGCGATTTCAAGATCTTGACTGCACCTTTGGTCCAAAGGCATGTGAAGCTCAAGGTAAGCACCAACAACAACGACAATGACAACGACAACAACAACAGCAACAACAACAACAACAGAAACCAGTGTCATGCACAAATTTTCTTCAATGAATTTTCAACTTTCTTTTGCAACGGTGACCTCCAAATATTAAATAGACGAGAAAAAGGTCACGGATTGAAAAATCACCTGGTATAGCTCATTACAATGTGGTTTGCTGTTTTGTCATTTGGTACCGTCGTGTCAGAAACTCTTCTACCTGGAAGCTGATACAGCCATCCGGGATTGCTATCACACTTGGATGATTTTCACCAAATCTTTATCTCCAGTTGAAACATCTGTTGCGGAGAGGTCAACGCCTTAAGGCCTTAGATAAATAAAGCACCATCTGAGGTCAACGAGAGGGTCAGTGCTTCTGGTGCCGTGTTGCTCAGCAAGTTGGGTATCCGACCCTTCGAGTACAAGATGGAGGTGCTGAGACCCTGGGGCCCGTGGTGATGTGGTGACACCTCCCTGAAACTAACAGCCATTTCGTCCCTGAAAATAGGCCGGGCCCCAAAAAGGAAAATTCATCTTCCAACCATCTATCTGCAGGGGCGAGCTGTTGGTTTCAGGGAGTGTAAGTTTTCTTCAATTTGATATGAACAAGTTCAATAATCAAGATGATCGGTGTCAAGGAAACTCACATATTCAATTCGAAACGTATTTATTCTGGAAATACATGTTTTAAGAGATTGACATTGGGAGGATCAAAGAATGCAAACGGCCATTTCGTGATGTGCACCACAAAATTGTACTTACATAGTCCCGTTGGATGATAGTCTGTTTATGTTTTTCTGGGCTGTGCTTAGTGATAAACCATAAGCAAATGAGCAATGAACAGCCATTTTTCCCGCTAAATGACGAGCACATGAGGAACAAGGTGGGGGTGGTTCGCACCAATCAGTTTGCTTCCTATTCTAAAAAAAGGCCAGTCATCGTCATTTTGGCGATTCGGTTTCTTTCGTTCGTCAATTTTTTCTTGGAAAAACAACCCATGATTTCAGTGGTGGATTGCCATCATAAAGTAAAAAAAGAACCTACGAAAGGTGAGCATGGCTGGCTGTGTTCCATGGCTGGCTCAACAGGTGAAGTATGTCTTCCAAGACGCCGCCGTTTTCAGCGCTGCGGTGTTGGATATGTCACAGGAGCTGAATGTTGAAACCGTTGGTGGTTGCGTTTAGGGGACTCCAAGTTTAAACAGGGCTCTCCGGTGAAAAAGTCCCACAAAAAATATAAAGAATAAAGAATTCATTTTTTTGAAGGCAAAAAACTTGTTGCACCCCCCCGGAAAATTACTGTAGTGAAAATGATTCCACTAAACAACCAACAAACAACCAACAAAAAACTGCAAATAGGCATTCTGATCATTCTGCATTCTCTTAAAAAAACGTTTTTTGGTAAGGGGGGAAGAGTCAAGTTTTTTTTTCCGTTGTTTTTCGGTTTTTCTTTTTGATGTCGGAAGGACATGTTGATCCAAAAGTTCTTGGCTGGTATTGCCAACATGGCAGCCTTCAGCCGCGAGGCCCACCAGCTGGTTGTTTAGGGTATACAAGGGATGACAAACTACCCAATTATGTGGGGATTACTTCATAAACCATTAAAAGGTCCCTATTGACCAGCGAGGATTCAATGGAAAGTTAGAAGATTTTTTTTGGGGGGCTCATTGCTTTCAGGAAACGTTTTCTGAAAACTGCTGGTGGGTTTATGTACCCTGTATCCTTCTAAGAATGACCCAAGAGATCCCAACGATTCGTCTTGAAGGTCCTAAAAAATTGTCTGTCGCACAGCAAAGATGTCGGGTCAACATATGGGTGTTTTCTTAAATGGTGGTACCCCCAGAACACCCCGAAATGATCATTTTTAGTAGGAAAACCAATGGTTGTTGGGTACCACCATTTAAGGAAACCCCCATATATCAAAACACAATTTTCAGATCGCAAAACACTCAACTTGGACTCCCACCTTGCACATTTTGTGAAGAAACAAACAAATGCGGTTTGGAAAATACAATCGATTCCACCTCCCTGTTGTTCAACTAACGATCCAGTTCCGCGCCGAAGGTCCGTGGGTCCCTGGTTAAGGGTAGATTTGAAAGACATTGGCACAACCTTGGATGATATAGCTATATACCCTCTGGTAAACTAACACTACAAGTAGCTAGCTGGAAGATCCACTATTTTCAATAGGAAATTTTCACATCTTCATTCACAAAATACGTACAGCCTTTCCCGCCACGTTGAACATGTTATTGTTAGTTCGATCTACCGGAGTTTTTCCACCACCAACGAAAATTCACTGACTTTTTGCTGAGTTATTAGGTGGATCTACCACATGTTTTTCCACCAACCACCCAACGAAATTCACAAAATTCACCGATTCACTTTTTGCCTGAGAAATTTTTTGGCTGACTTTTGTATCGTAAATCGTATCCCCAACGGCACCTCGCAGAGGTGGGTATCCCAACGGAAGCGGGATTGCCTCACGCCTTTGGCAACGCCTTCCGCAACGTGGCGGCTCTCATTGCTGACATTGACTTCACCTTCAAGGAGGCCATGTCAAAGGTGGTGGGTATATGTTGAAAGAGCCATAGAAAATATAGATTCAGAAGGTGGTGTCTATAGTTTATACATATACCATTTTAAACTGCTAATTTACTATAGGTTTATGTAAGATCTTAGTTGCGAATGAGGTTTTTTTCCATAGATGTTTAGTCTCAGGATCTTCCCAATTTTGGCTGAGTCGGCAGAATGACAATTCAGAAGCATTTTTTTTTGTTTTATTCAACTTGTGAACTTCGCCACCTTTGGCCCCGAAAACAACGTGGAAACTTCCTGGAATAAATCCCAACGAAATCAATTGGAAAGTACTAATATATACAGACATCTATTCTAGAATGATGCATATGGAAGCATATGTTGGTGAGGGGATAGATCCAAATTTACCACATTTTTCTCATATCTGCCTGATACACTCCCATATTCACTAACCGGCTGGAACTTGAAATTTGCTGTTTCTTGGCTCCCAAAAAAAACATCGACAGAAACCATGAACTTTTAGGTTCTCCTGCCGTTAGAAGTTGAGGAAAACTTCCCTGAGGAACACTTTCCAGAAGCACCCCCGAAAAACGAAGGGCTGGATGCCCAAAATGATGGGCCTTGGAAAAGGTGGTTCCAATTTGAATACGGCCATTTTTTGGTATCAATTCGGTAAATTTCTGGGGGTTTACCAGGTGGAAGATGTCAAGAAGTTCTTGGCGGATCCTGATGCTTATGCTGCTGCCAACCCAGTGGCTGCTGCACCAGCAGCAGGTGGTGCTGCCGAGGCTAAGAAGGAGGAGAAGAAGGCCCAAAAAAATGGGGGGAAGAATCTGTGGAGAATTTTTGCAAAATCCCAGGGGTGAACTTCTGGATTTTGACTATACAACAACCCCAAGTTTAACATAACCCCTGAGAATAGGCCGAAATCCAAAAGGGGAAAGTCGTCTGAACCAAGCATGATTTTTTAGATTAAACTTCATTTGTGTAAGTTCAACCGAAGTTTATATTAAATACCTGGAACTCCAAACAACCAGTTGTTTATTGATGTTTGGTTAAACAAGAATTTCCCATGTAAAGATCTGGTTGATTCATCCATTTGATAGCCAAGCATTTATAATTCTGGATGGCTGGCTGTTTCAGGTTCCCCCGATATTCCGGACCTGACTTCATCCCAAGGATTTGTCGACTCAAAATTCGATTTTCAGTTGGGATCAATTTTCCATACCTGGATTTTCGATTGGAAAGTTACAACGTTAAACACACCAATTCATCGCGAAATATCACACCCCCGAAACGGCCATTCCCTCCGTTTGTCAACTATGAAAGGAATCCCAGGCGAAACAAAAAAACGTTTGGAACACATTTATTAATGTCTAAACAACTGCGTTTTGGTATCCATCCTCATCTCCGGTATCCACAAAAATGCATGTGGGTCAATAGCTGTTTATGGTTCCCTTAATAGGTGGTAGGTGATAGATAATCACCCAATTGGCAGTATACACCACTTAACTACCACTTATATATATTGCCAATTGGGTGATTATATGCTATACCACCTATTAAGGGAACCAGGAAACTCCGTTGAGTGGGGAGTCATGTTTCCCGAAATGCTCCTTGATAGGGTGAGCTAGCAACCGCCTTTCAGTAGCTTCCCCCCCCATCTTCGAAGTGTCGAGCGGATGTGTCAGTTGTGAGCCGGCAGCGGCATGGCCAATGATGATTTAGTTAACATGAGCAATAAACACACATACATAGGTATTGGGTGAGCTTTTTTTGATCGATATGACATAATCTGAATCAAAACATATGGAGGTTCAACTGTTTGAGGGAGGTACGATTGTCATTCACCATCAACAGACGCCTCGTTTTTTTCAGGCCGTGGTCGAAGAGGAAGAGGAAGAGGACATGGAGTTCGATCTCTTTGGCTAAACACAGACAGCACAGGTGCATTTTTCCAGGAATACTGCTGGAAGTGGTTGATTGAAGGAGTGTTTAAGCTATGTTTCGGATGTTTAAGCTATTTTTTCTTTAACTGTGGGGGATTGGTATCAACTGATGATGAAGCATCCTTAAAAAAATGAAGTACCCTTGTCGACTCTTGTTTGAGTTTTGTTCTTTTCTCCGGGGTGAATTTGGACATACAATTCCACTAAACATGGCATTATCAACCATGAAATTGGATGTCTTTTTTGGGTTTCGGCTTATTTTCAGGGGGCGAACACCCTCAAACTTCAGGAGTGTAAAACAACCTGAAAATTGGTGGTTTTTGGATACCTTAAGGTCAAAATAGATGGCACCGATACCTTTTAACTTTTAAGGTAGGTAATCGTAAAATGGTCCAAAACTAAACCAATATGTAGACATCGGTTAGCCAGTGCCATCTACCTTTAACTGTAAATTCCTGTACCATTTCTGGTTCGAAAAATCCCAATCCCCCCCAGGTTGATTGAGCTTTTTCTTTGTGCAGGTTTGGAATGAAGAGCCGAGAGCCGTGGATACGGAGATTTCGAAAAAAAAATCGACGCAACGACGGCGAGTGGCTTTGGGCAACGTCTAAGGGATTCGTGTCAATGCCAAAATGTCCCAAAACTATTTCTACCGAAAATTTTGGGACGAAATCCTGAGTCAGTTGTGTTGGGATAATAATTTACATGAAAGCTTTGCAAATTCTGTTGACCTAATTCTAATCATTTTGAATATATAATTCGAAAACAACAAGAGGAAATAATTGCAAAAATGGAAGCCATGAGAGCTTTCCCATCCATTTGGAATCTCAGCTTGATTGAGATGATACCAAGTACGGCATAATGTATATATATATATATATTTATATATATATGTTGATATATGAATATCGATATCGAAAAAGATACACATGAAACACCAATCCCAAATCTTTCCAACACACATCACGAGCCTCATCCATCTGTATCCAGGATGATGCAATTTGAAAAATTCCAAGTACCCTTGGATCACTGGATCACTGGATTTGGAACTTTTTCTGTTGGATTTGTCCTCACCCAAATGGATCCATGGGAAGGGTATGTTTTACCTACATTTCTCATAAATTTCAACTAAATGTAGGTAAACATCAACCAAATGTAGATAAACAACAACCAAATGTAGATAAAAATCAACCAAATGTAGGTAAAGATACCAGTCTTATGGATCCTATAGGGTCATGATGGGAACCGTTCCTCCCCTGCAGCGGTTCTTTGGCTCAAACCCACTGTCGACGCGGTTTCAGCTTTCTTCGCCAGGACGGGGAGAGCATGTGAGCCATGAAAAAAGGGCCCCTGGTTGTTTAATAGGGGATTATACTGCCCGGTTCTTACACGACTTCAAACGACAATGTGCCAATAGGTTTTCTTGAATCTGGGAAATCCTACTGAATCTGGGAAAACCTTCCCAATAGGAAAGTGGTCTTCCAACCACCATTTTTTTAAAAGAGGCTGTGTTAAACTTCGAGGGATGTATATGGGGGATGACATGCTGCCCGGTTATGTGAGGATTGTACTAAACCACTGCAAGGATCCTATTAAACAAGGAACGTAATTATTTAAGAGGGTTTAGTTTGGGGACTCGGAAAAAAGATCCAAAAATGTTTGGGAAGCTAAAGTAATTAAACAACGAAATGTTTTAAAGATACCAAACTTGTATTTGGAAGATTCAATAACTTGAAATTTTGACTAAGATTGTTGCAGCTCAGTTTGGATTTAGAAGAATTCTATTTTTCACCCAACATGACGATCTTGCACGACATCAAATGATGTGCCAATAGGTTTTTTAGAATCAAGGAAATCCTAATGGAATCTATGATGGGATTCTCGATTTGTTTCCCCATCCTAACACTCTTGATGGAAGAAATCCTGCCAACCAGTTAATCAATATTTTGCTAAAGTTTATCCCCACTCTTTGCAAAGTTTTTATACATCCCAGATGCTGCCGGATTTCTTCCATCCACACTACTATCTCCCCACGTGAAAAGGTTTTGCGGAGGCTTCCACCAATCATCGGGTCCCGATACACCTAGTTGGGATTAGTAGGAAAAATCCCTTCTCCCAAGTGGGTGAAACTATGGTGAGTAAACAAGTGACTCGTGAGACTTTTCCATAGCCAACCCCCAAACAATGGTAGCAAGTTGATAAACTACTTGAGGATCCTCAACTGGCATTCATGGTCTTTCAAATTTAGAAACGGATGAATCCTTAAAAAAAACCACCCCCCAAAAGACACAACCAAACGGACGTTTTTTTTTTGGACGTCAAAAAAACGTTCACCCTTAAAAAACGCCTCCAGGGGTGGGTGGGGGTGAGTAAAGCCTCTCACCGGACGCCCGGAAGGATGCCCAACAAGGAGAAGCTCGCCAAGAAGAATGCGTGACCCTGTTGTTTCTTTTAAAGATATTTTTGTTTTTTTTTTTGGGGAGGGGGAGGGAGATGGAAATTCATATGGAAAGGTGTTTTTCTTTTTATATAGATATTTTTGTTTTTTTTTTGGGAGGGAGATGGATAAATATGGAAAATGCTAAGAGAATTTTTCATGTTTTTTTTTGGTATATTATTTGTAGATACAACATGCATAGTGGTCATGTTTTTTTTTCATAATATCTCTGATGCCTCTGATCTACCGCTCAGGATGCTGACAAAAAACATGTGACAAAAAATCCTGGTGGTCCGAGGGAATCCGCATCCTTGGGGGGGGTGGGTAGACCCAATGTAAATCAATGTAAAATATTACCAACCCAAAGCTTCATTCGCAGTAGTTAGGGAAATTCCCAACATACATCAGTACATATCAGTACTAACTGTATCTTTCTTGTACCGGAAACCAACCAACCCGGTAACCCAATTCTTACCGTTGGCCGCAGGTACTTCGCCAAGCTCATTGACCTGTGTGTCAACACACCCAATGCCTTGCTTGTGAGTTGGGGATACTCAGGGGTCGAGGAAAAAATCTGTAAGAATCGACAAAAACCTATGCAACTAAGGGCAACTTTGCTCATATTCCTTCTTATCATCATCATCATCATCATCATCATCATCATCAACAACAACATCATGATCATCATCATCATCATCACCATTACCAATCATGTATCACCATGACTCATTTAGCGTTGCTTCAGCTTCGCCATGGGTTCAGGTGTGGACAATATCTCCTCCAAGCAAATGCAGGCGACGTTACGGGCTCGGCATGGATAAATATGGCTTGATGGATAGTTGGATATATACATTTATATGTTTTCATTTATGTTTGTAGCTACATAGATATACGTAATTATATGTATTTATTTACATGTTTGTTTTTGGTAGTACATGTATATATAGATATGTGTATGTGCTTATTCATTTATAAATTAATCATTGAAACACACAGTGTTGGATTTCAGAAAGGATTCTCAGGACTATGAATTTAGCTGCGTGCAAGACTTGAAATTGACCGAAGCATGTCGATTTTTCTGTACACATCCGAGTTTTTTGTTTTTCAAGTTTGGACTTAACAATGCCTATATATATAGTGAAAAGAAAACAATGCTTCTTTTGGAGACTTTCATGTTTTGTTAGAATGGCATGTTACTTCAGGCACAAAGAGGCATTTTTTGGACGCAGGTAGCAGTGTACCCTTGATTGATTTACCCTCCCTGCAACTAACAGCTCGCCCCTTAAAATGGACGCTTGGTTCAGATGAATTTCCTTTTGGGGCCCTTCGGCTTATTCTCACAACCTTTTGCTGTGAAAAATTGTAGGGAGGGTATACATAGACTCCTAGCAAGTTTTGAAGCCCTCTAGTCTACAAGATGTTACTACTTGGAGGATCATCCCATGACTTGGAGGTGGTTAATGTTAGTAAGTCCCCCAAGTAGGGTTAATTCCCGTTCCATAAATGGGCGAAATTGGCTAATAAATGGGGGTTAATTACTAACCACTTAGTAACTGGGATGATCCTTCAAGTAATCTATAAGATTGGTGGATGTTACTATGGTTCAGAAAATTTCTCTCAGGACATCCGTATGGAGTTGCGAGGAAGGGCTGTGGTGCTCATGGGTATCTCTACTCAGCAAGGGGAGACTTTCAGGGTTGGGTCAGTTTTACTCGGAATGTTCGGATACCTTTCTGTGGAAATAAACTATCACTCTCACACTGTTGGGTGTGAAAAAACTCTGAAACATTCAAAACACGAACATTTTGAATTTGAACCTGTTCAAAACAAGCGATTTTTTGGTGGTCTCCGTTTGCCTAGATACTTTTAATTTGGGTTTGCAGTGGCATGCGATGTGTATCATCCCTTTTGGTTTGGTGTGGGGGAATTATTAGGCGAAAATGATTCTAAAGGAATATAATTTAGTACACCTTGTCATACTGTTGATGGTTCAGAAACCTACCCCCGCCCCCATGATGACGCCCCCCGCCCCCAGAAATACGGGTTTGATAGCCGGCCTTATTAAGGGAAACCAATGGTTAATAACCCCTTAAGTGGCCTCATTAGTTTATCATCTCAAATTGACATTGCTTAGCTGCTTGCCAACACCCAACTCTTCAGAGTTCCTCAAGTTCTTCAAATATCTGGAAGCAGTTGATGTCTTTGTTTCTGAGCTTATAAGGGTGGGTTCCAAGTAGCATATAGGAAGCTTCTATATACCTAAAGGATGATGCGAAAGCTGGCCGGTTACCACCAACAAAAATACACCGTTTTGATGTGTGGGAAGATTATCAGACTCTGTACAGTAATTTAAAAGTAGAAAACGCACAGATGTCTACATATTGGTTTTTTTTTATAAGGACCCTTTACGAACCTTCCTTTTTGGTATCTGTGCCAGCCATCTATTTTGACCCTAAGGTAATCACATGTATCATGTAAGTCATCCTCTTCAAAGGTGACGTTAGTAGGGTCCCTTCCCACAACGTCCGTCAGCTCCTGAGGCAAGAACACCATGATTCGCAAAGCTTTGGCCAATGGTCATGAGGAACACCCTGAGGCCGAAGTGGTGGTCTACCGTAGTGGGGAGAAGATGTGCAGTGAACGAGATTCGAATATGTGTATATATATATACATACATTGGGGGTTTCCAAAACCATGGGATTCACAGTGGGTAACTAATCATACCCATACCATCCATGTATGGTATATTTACCTATATTTACCATAAAAATCAACTAAATGTAGGTAAATATGCCATACATGGATGGTATGGGATACATGATCCATTCATTTTTTATAAAGGGAACCCATTTTTTTAAACATCAAAAATCCACTGTCAGAGTGCTGGACGGCAGGACCCAATGTAATATTACCTGAAGGTCAAAATAGATGGCTTGCCGATACCTTTTAAGGTAGATGATCGTAAAGGGTCCAAAAATAAACAAGCAATATGTAGGGATTGTTAGCCATCTACTTTTCAATTACTGTATATGATGTATATGGGTATTTCCAAAAATAATGGTACCCCCAAATCATCTATTCTAATAGGGTTTTCCATTATAAACCATCCATTTTGGGGGTGTTCCCCCTATTTTTGGAAACATCCATATGTACACCTGGAACCCAAATTTGCCTCTCGTTTTGATTGCAGTTCAGACCTTGCCAACTCTCAACTGTGCGTCCATCTGTTCTGGATGGACACCGGTCCAGATGGACGTCGTACAGAATATTTAAAAAAAACATATGGGTTGATGGTTCAGAAATCCGTATTAAGCAGTTGGATATAACCAGTTGATATGGTCCATATGGACCCATATGGTAGTTTTATAGCAGTATTTACGGGGGTTTGCTTAACATCCCAGTTGGTTGGCCTTGGGATTTCTGAACCATCAACAGTATCGTAGATGACAAACAACATATTATCAACTTGGTCCACCTATCCATGCTTGAAACTTGCTTGAATTTCTCTTCAGGAACCTGTGTCGCCCCAAAAAACTAGAAATCCAACAGAAAAGAACGCACACAACTTTCCCAAAAAGAAGTCGGTCACCAAAACATGGAATTTCAGTCAACATCCCAAGTGGATAAAAACCCACAAGAAGTGTCAGAAGTGAGGCCGGCCTCGACAAGTTGCGCCAAATCATCCAGGGCAATCTTGGCTTCATCTTCGCCACGTCGCTTGGGTGGATGAGTTTTCCAAAGGTGGGTTTATCATCGATTTAGAGCAAAATGAAGCCATTTGGAAGACAACAATCCGATATTATGTGGTTGAAAGCACCCCTAGTCCGTGATTTTCACCGTAGTACAAAAGATGAACAATTATTTTTTGAAGAAATGGCGCTCCATGCTGTTCAATTGGGGTTTCTTTGCGTTTTGTAGCCCCATACTTGCTTTGGCATACTTTATATAGTTCTTTCGAAAAAACAGCAACATCTAGGGGTTGATCTTCCATTCAGGATTGACATTAGATCCGTCAGTCGGTTACTTGGAGGAGCATCCCCACTGAGCAAAGTGGTTAGGATCACCCCCACCTTATAAGCCATGGAGTTCGGCCGTTTGGAAGGGGTCCCACAACCCTTAGGTTAGGGGATGAAAAAACCATGGTCATTACCCCCCCAAATCTAACATAGATACCAAAAATAGCCATGTTTGAAAGGGGATACATCTAAAAATCCATCATTTTGGGTATCTATGTTAGATTTCGGGGGTGTTACCTAGAGTAACCACTTACGGCCCTAGGATGATCCTCCAATTCGTAGGCACCCATGGTTTACACCAAACCAAGGAACTGCACTACAGATGATATTCGAGAAGTTCTTGGAAAGTACAAACGAGAATCCGCCGCAAAGGCTGGGCAGATACTTGGTTTTCCATGGAAAATCTGGGGGAAACAGTTGGAGATCGGATCTCTATGGGTGTTTCCAAAAATAGGGGTGGGCCCCCAAAATGGATGGTGAAAATAATGGAAAACCCTATTAAAATGGATGATTTGGGGGTACCACTATTTTTGGAAACATCCCTATAAATAGATCTGATAGATTGAAATTATAGACATATCCCGGATGGCATCCAGTCACATTCCACATTCTCAGACAAAGGATTGGGGTGTTCGATCACCTCGGAAATGCATCATGTGTAGGTTCCATTACCATTCTCAGAAGGTGAGCCAGGATCCCTACAGGGTATGTATATATATATATGATATATATATATACACATTTATATGTTCATATATTTTTCATGATTTAAAATATGTTGTGCCATGATGATAAACCAAGACTCTAATGGGCGTTTTGGCGATCGCCATCCCATCGAATCGATCGTTTCCAGGTGGTATAAGTGAAATGAGTTTTTCAGGTTCTTGTTTAAAGCCCCAAAACCTCCACCCTAAAAACGGGGAATTGATCCCAAAAACAAGGCATCACAAGACTTGGATGAGTTTTTTTTCAGATTCTGAGGGGATGGGTACAGTAAATGTTGATGAAGATGATGTTGTTTCTGCAACTTCTGTATGAATCTTCACTGCAAAAGCTTGAACTTGATTCACTCCATCTCAAGTTTTTGAACGTTTCTTTTCAATCTTTTAACCTCTCATTATGGAAATTGGATGATTGCTTGCAACAAAACTTTGGGCATTTCGAAATAGCATTTTTTCACCAGGAACATGTCGGTCAATTTGGGAACCAATCTATTTAATCAAAAAAACAAAACAAGAAAAATCGCTCCCCAAAACCACCAAAGCCTCTACCACCCCAGAAGATTAACGGCTTTTGAACCCAAAGTCATGGAGGTGTTGGAGTCGATGATTTTCCGGATTTCCCATTGGGTGATTTTAAGGTGAACCAGCCGTTCATTTTCAGGGGTGTACCAAGGACTTCCATTGTGGATTGGTTCATTCCTTCCGGACCCACTGGCATGGACCCTTCTCAGACCTCTTTCTTCCAGGCACGAAAAAGTGGAAGGATGAAAACATGGACAAAAACTAGGTGATGGTTTCAAATATTTTTGATTTTCACCCTTACCTGGGGAAGATTCCCATTTTGACTAATATTTTTCAAAGGGATTGAAACCACCACCCAGAAAAGCAATAACAAACAACACGCGGTGGTTGTTGGTTGTGATTGCTGTTGTGTTTTTGTATAATGAAATGGACGGGTTGGAGGTTGGACAAGTTGTATAGACATCTCTGTTCCTTCCAATGATTTTCCCAAGCATTTCAATGTATTTCTTCAACACCTACATTTTATTCCTAAACATAAAATCAAATGAATGTAGTAAGAAAGTCAGTAAGCCTATTATACATGGATGTGATAAATGGTGAAAACTGGTTTCATGACTTTGTTTCATAATGTTTTTGCTGGAGTCCAGGTGGGAGGTATTGAACGTAGATGTTTGACCACTCACTTAATGGTTGACACGTGGGAGACATGACTCACAAAGTTGCTGGGGGGGCCCCTTAACTGTTTGGTGCGAATCGTGATGAGCAAATGAGCAAAAGATGGCCATTGTCCCTGTTAAATGATGAGAGAATGAGCAACTGGGTGTTTTTTTCTTTTTCTTTCGCACTTGCCAGTTGAGCAACTTGTTGAGACAGATGAGGGCTCAGGAGAAACATCGCAAGGTGGATGGCTTTCATGTCATCTTTGCACGAACCGATGTTGAGGCCTTGAACATCGGTACCAAGATTGTGAAGGGACAGATTGAATTGGTCAGCGATTTCAAGATCTTGACTGTACCTTGGTCCTACGATTTGTGTGTGGGGGAAACAAAAAAATCAGCGAATGCAAAGAAAGATATATATGCCAACTCAACTTGTTGCCTAACTTATATAACGTAAATTTTCAGTCTTTTGTTCATATATCAATATTGTAGGGAAAGGTTTGGGGTGGATTCTCTTGTTGTTTGACCTCGGTGGTGGACATGCCGGAGCACACGTTGATGTTGGGATGTCAGGGATGTGCGTGGTAACCGTGGCACTTCCCTAAAACGAACAGCTTGCCCCTGAATTTAGGGGTTCCCAAAAAGGAAACTAATCTTCCAAACCATCTATTTTCAGGTTCTATGTTGGTTTCAGGGGGGGTAGTAAATGGATTATATATAACCCTTATAAAAGTAGATTGTGAGTCCCGTAAATAGGTGAAATAAACCAACTTATTGAAGATCGTCACGATCACCTCCATGAAAACCCTAGTACTGAAGTTTCCAGCAAGAAAAGATCTGCTGGAATTTTCTGAAATATTCAAAGTCCCCCCCCGCCACCTTTTCAACAAAAGAAAACATGTGGTGAACTACTGTTGATGAAAGAAATCCTGCACCACCTGGGATGTATAAAACCCTGTAAATAATGGGATAAACTACCAACCTCAACTGATGAGTTTACCGGATTTCTTGCATCCATCAACCCTATGACCATTCACCTACAGATAGGGCCCTGGTAAGGGAATCAACTTAACAAAATGAGCTGTGAAACAGGTCCTCCCACATCACCTGTTTCAAATGATGCCTTAAATCTAAGAAAATTTCAACCTAAGAAATTTGATTCTCTTTCCCAGATTTTCATAGATTTTCTGATTTCAAACTGAAAGTTGAGAAATGTGTTAGTCAGAGGTCCGTGACCGCTGTTTCAATAACTGCCATTACATTGCCCACTTAAAGGATCAAGTATGATAATCTTGAGGGATTTCCCTTCTAATTTAGTGCCTTGTTCGGGTGGGTGTGCGTAGTTCATCATGACCCCTGTTAAACCCAGAGGATCCATGTATGGTATATTTACCTACATGTACCATAAAAATCAACCAAATGTAGGTAAATATACCATACATGGATGGTATGGGAAATGATGGCTTCATTGCATACAGTGTCCCATCTTTCGTGCCCTTAGGTCAACGAGAGGGTGAGCGCTTCTGGCGCCGTCCTGTTGAGCAAGTTGGGTATCAGACCTTTCGAGTACAAAATGGAGGTGCCTTTCTGAAAAGACCTCACACGACCTGGGCCCCCAAATGGTGGTTTAGTAAGGGAAATCCCCTTATTTCAGGGAAATCTAGGTTGGTGAAATATTATAATTTGGCCAGATGGTGCTTTCGAAGAAAAGAAAACACCACAGACAGAAAAGTCAAGCCTAAAGATTGAAAGGTAGCAAGTCCCTTGGGGATGTAGGGGTTTCTCTTTTTTTTTAACCCTGGAAATTTAACAGTTCGCCCCCATGGAAATTGGCAATCTTTCAAAAGGAAAGGAAACACATCTTCCAATAAATCATTTTTCAGGGGCGAACTGTTAAACTTCCAGGGTGTATGTTGATGGGGTGGTTTCTTACACTGACATTTCGTTTTGATGAGGAGGGTGATGATGTAGGAGATATGGGTGCTTTCAAGCACAATTTCTGTTCTTTTTCAAGCACAATTTCTTGGTAGCCGATTTACATAAATATGTATCTAAAATATGTTTGTATTTTCGTGGAGAAACAATGGGAAGATTTTTATTTGGGTGGGTTGTTCAAAAGGGTTGAAACCACCGCTTCGCAAAAAGCCAAATTAAAAGAACAAGCTAAAGCCTGTGATGATGTATTTTTACATGTGCATTATTCATACGTATGTATAATTTTACATGTACATGGGGCGGTGTTTTCTCGCAAATCTCGGAATCCCAAATTTAGGATACTTTTAAATGCTTGCAAGATCTATTGCTTTCCCTGCATAAACTGATAGTTCCAAGGACGTTTTATTTTGGAAGCTGCCTGTTCGAGAGCAATGCTGATGTTGTAAAAGCTTTTTTTGCTTGGTGGATTTTTTGTGGGTGAAACCAAGTGCTTTCACTCAGGATGGATATTTGTTCTTTTCAAGCTTGTGAAAAATGTATAAAGACGTGAGGTTCCTTGATGGTACGTAAGAGACCCCAGATTTGCAAACGAAGGACTAAGGTATACCCTGCCTGAACCTAGCGTACACCCCCCGCCCCCCGAATAAGGCCTTATTAAGTCAAGAAATATCGACTCCTAAGCCCCCACATATATATACCACTATATCACCTGACTACAGAAGCGTTGTAGGTGTTGTTTTTAGGGAGTCAGTAGTCGACATGTCTTCACTTGTACATGCATTCATGGTAAGAGTAACCATGATTCGACCGACTTTCCTTCTTCCCCTCATTTGAGTGGTTATCAGCCGTAAAACTCGGCTGGTAAAACTCGGCTGGTTCACGCCGCCTCATGGAAGCAGAGGGTGCTGAGAATCAGCTGCTGTCAGTGGCGCAGCTGGCGGTGAAGCTGCTGTCGGTTGGAAGCTCGACCCGTTTGGTTTCAATGCTGCAGAGGCACCTTGTAAACCGGATGCAGTGCCCAACCTTCCATCGGCACACGCCGTCAGTCGGCACGTGGCTACGGCGACGCTGCTGCAGTTGACATGGTTGTGGACTGCTTGGTGCAATGCACGGAGGCTTACCGCCGCGCCATGCCGTGCTGGAAGAATTCATACATGGCCAACACTTCCGTCCTCTTCGGGTCTTTTTCAGGGAGGGTTGCTCATATCGCAAAGCTTTACCGCGCAAAGGTTTGGGAAGGATGTGGTGAAGGCATGATGCGGAATCGCTTCCAGGGGTTGAGCTTCCTGCATGCCAGAGGCATTGTGCATGGCAATGTTAAGAATCTTGGGGACGTTGGCCTATCAGTCCCAGTGTCTGATGTGAGGGAGCGACCCGGCTGGGGGGCGCATGTGGTTGCGCCCTTGAAAATGCAGGCAGATCTGTAAGCTCTTGTCAGCTGCATCCTTTGACTCGTAGATGCATGCTGAAGCAGGTGCTCTGAATGGAAGCACGAAAAAAGTTTTCCGAAAATCCTTGGGCCGCGCCTGCAATGTGTTGTTTGACCACACAGATTGTGCTCCAATATGTGAAGCTGGAGCTCTGCAAGGTATGAGCCAAGGCAACAGGCAAACATTGTTGATGCCTTGCTGACCGTCACAGTGCACCACGGGTCGCGCCATTGCCAATATTGAAGGTCACTGAATCACTGATGTTCTGGAGTGCTCTGTCTTGGCCCAGAGTTTTACTTGAGGCAATTTTGTTCTGCAAAGAAGACTGTCCAGTAAACAGGTTATCACTTATCACCCATTTTTTGTACCCCCTCGAAGGTGATCATCTTAAAGTTCCAAAAGGCCTTAATTAGGCCTTAATATGGCCATATTTCTGGGGGGGTGGCATAGGGGGGCGTACCCTTAGATTCCCGTGATCAAACCATGGCCAAAACCATGTCTGTTTAAAAGGTGAAGTACGTCTTCCAAGATGCCGCCGTCTTCAGCGCAGCAGTGTTGGACATGTCCCAGGCAGCCGGAGATGTCAGGTATGATCTTCTGGGGGGAAGTGCCATAGAAATTGGTACCCTTCCTAAAACTAACAGTTCGGCCCTGAAAATCAATGCTTGGTTGATGAAAGATGGTTTTGTGTCGATGTCTTTCCTTTTCCTTCAAGGTTTTTTCTTTAGGTATCCAGCTGTTGGTTTTGAGGGGTGTTATCACACCGACCAACGTGGAAAACCGGATCCTGTTGGATCGTCGTTACGTCCACAAGGATATGTTGATCCAGAAGTTCCTGGCGGGCATTGCGAACATGGCTGCCTTCAGCCGAGAGGCGAAAAAAAAGTCGTTTTCTCGTCGATGTGGAATTTGACGTCACGTTTTAACGTTTCAGGTCAAAAGATGAACGCGTCATGCAAGTTTGGGGGGTCAGGGATTTTCAGAACAGTTATTTGGATTTGTTTTTGGGGTAACTCTCTGCTTTCTGCCATAGGGTTCCTCACCATGAAAAACCACCGTTTGGGAGAAGGTTTGTTGTTTTTTCCAAGCATCCAGGTTCACAACGGGTCTTAATTTTCAAACAACACAGGAATTGTGAAAAGATACAGTACGTTTTAGATGGTGTTTCAGAAACACCAAAAATGAATGATTGGAAAAAACAACCCTAAAATAAAATTCCGGGATACCCTCAAAAACAAACCATCATGTTTCTCCATTTTCTTGACCTTTCCAAAGCGCCATTTTTTTGTGGTCAAATTTCCAAGCTGTACACAATACCAACTACACTACGGTACACTGTGAAATGGTCCCATATCTCCTTTGTCCCATGTTCAAGGACCATTCAGTTGGAGAGTTTCAGGGCCCGGTGGGGTAAGACTGTGTTTAAGACAGCAAATCACAACAGCATGAAAAACAGCTACACTCTTTCCAAAATGAACGGCTGGAACCCTGAACATCAGAATTGAAAAATTAGGACAAAAACATCTGAAACAGTTTTAACATTTTTTGGGAGGGTTTCCAGCCGTTAGTTTTCGGGAATCAAAAACCATTTTTTCTACAGTTTTTAAGAAGACTCAGAGAGTCATCATCTCAATGGGTCCTGGTTTCACCCCCTTTGCCAAATTGTTCACCTTATCCCTGGGTTAACACAGGTGGAGTAGTGACCAAACCCGCTGGGTTCTTTGCCGTAGATGATTGTTACTACCAATTTGTTTAAGGAACAGACAAGGCGTCACGCTTTCGGAAATGCGGATTAACCAGACCGATTTTTGGGAACAAGGACTTTTGAAGACCCATAAAAATATACAAGGATCAGAAACGCCATGAAATATTTGGACCCTTATAAACTCACTTATCCAAAACCCAATTTTTTAGCTTTTGGGTAGTACATAAAATGGTTCCCCCAAAAAAGTTTAACTTTTTATTTCAAGGAAGTTTGGAGAGGTGAGTAAACCAAGCCAGGATTCAATGGTTCAATGGCATGTTGCCAACTCCCAACCGTTAACTGTTCACGTTCCATGCTGGCAGAGGTGGGTATCCCAACGGAAGCGGGATTGCCTCACGCCTTTGGCAACGCCTTCCGCAACGTGGCGGCGCTCATTGCTGACATTGACTTCACCTTCAAGGAGGCTGACGTCGATGTAAATCGTTATGATTGTTGTAGTTGTAGGTTTTACCCCAGAACATCCATGATTTTGAGATGGGAAATTTGTAGAGTATATATAGTAAGTGGAAAAAATGCTGAGAGGTTATGAAAATCAGATGATTTCCAGTAGAAAACATACCTTATATCACAGCATACCATATGAATATATGTGATTGGTACATGATGACATTTCTCATCTTAAAGAACTGATATCACTTGAGGCCGGCCCCCCACGCAGAACAGCATCCTTGTGATAACCTTACCAGGTGGAAGATGTCAAGAAGTTCTTGGCGGATCCTGATGCTTATGCTGCTGCCAACCCAGTGGCTGCTGCACCAGCAGCAGGTGGTGCCGCAGAGGCTAAGAAGGAGGAGAAGAAGGCACAGATTTGTGGATTGTTTTTTTTTTTGCATTTGTTGAGGTATCCTGGAAACACGTTTGAAGATGATTTTCCTTTTCCCAAGGTGGGGTATATTAGTTCATGTTAGTTCCGTGGAGGGTATGCCTCAAAATCTGAGGATCTGAATAATTCAAGCATGCCCTTTAGGATTGAAACTGATTCAACTGGATTTTTTTTAGGTCACTTCGAGCGGTGAAACTTGTCACGGTATGACCAGTTCCTCATCTGAATCTCCTTTAAAAGCAGAGTTAGAAGGATTCCATGCGTTTTTTTTTCGTCATTCGGAGGCAGTGGTGGAAGAGGAAGAAGAGGAAGACATGGAATTCGATCTCTTCGGTTAAGTGCCTTGGGGTGATGGACAAAGTACCTATAGAGCTAATGGCTACGAGGTCGTTAAATGGGACCTTTTTGCCTGGGGGGATCAAACAGTGCAAATCTATGGTAATTATGAGACTTTCCCTCAATTGCGCCATTATTTAGATTGGTTATTTAATGACCCCCAGTGAACTGCACCAAACAAAACATTTTTTTTGAAAACAAAGAAACGAAGTTACAGCTTTGCACAAAAAAGTCCAGCATGATTTCTATGTCTCACTTTGCATATGCACAAGGATTCATAGCGATATCTTTCGAGGAGTGAGCACGAGATATCACGGACATTTATGGATTACTAGTGACTATTACTAGACCACTTACGCCTTGCAAAAAGTAGAAAGACAGCAGAAAAATTCAGAGGTGAGTCGTGATCAGTTCTCCCTGGTTGGTTGTTTTACATATAGGGGATCATACTAGATTCCCAGTTATATGGCAATTGTAAGGATCCCATTGGATTTTTGTATGAACCAATTAGATCCAATTAGTATAACGGAATATCATCATCCCTTCGGAACACTGACAAGGTGATTGATGACGACTATCCTGGATGTTGAGTGTGAGCGCAGTGGTGGAGCAAAAAAAAGCGGCAGAGAGAAGCTGTTTGTTTACACAACTTGTGGTAACAGTTCGGAAAAACGAAAGATGGAAAGCTAAATTTGAGAATGACTGATCAACCTACCCCCTCCTAACGTACACAATTTAGACTACAAGGGTTTAATAGTCGGCCTTGTTAAGGGAAACCAATGGTTTTCAATGAATCCTTAACGAGGCCGGCTATTTCTGGGCGGGCATGTTAGCGGGGACTAGCCATGATTTACCGTTGGGACACTGAATCTCGGGTTTCACAAGTCAGGGTTCCGTGTGAAGCGAACTCATGGTGAATAGACTGGACTGAATCATGATCTGGGTGGTGGCAACTCAAGTATTTTGTATTTTCACCTCAATTTTTTGGGGAAATGATTCCAAATTTGACGCACATTTTTCAGATGGGTTGGTTCAACCACCAACTATAGATGATTATGGCAAAGCGTTTTTTTTTTGCAAGCATGTTTTCCGCCCCATGAAGGTCGGTTTTGTAAAAATCTGGTGGATACTGTACATATTTCTCATATTTCCATTCCCTCCAAAATGATCCTCCAAACTCAGCAATTATATGAGTTTCTCCGCTTGATCTCAGGCGAAATCATTGCCAAGTCGTTGGATTTTGGGACAGATTTTGGGGTGAAGATTCCTCACCAATCACCCGAAAAAACCACATTTGGGTTATCCAAAATAGTGTGCCACGCCAAATTTGATCATAGGTTGGGATGCCCGCAAATAAAATCTGAAAACTGCTAGAAAATTGCAGTCTTTACCCAACCCATAGGAACCATGGTTGACTGGTATATTTACCTACATGAACTGGTTGGTTTTTATGAGTTTCATGTAGGTAAATATACCAGTCAACCATGGATGGTATGGGATATGGGATTATTGCAGTTTGTTTGGGGGGTGCTAAGTACCACTATGTTTCGGCAAGCCGCTAATATGAAACGAGCAAGCACATGAGTGGCAAATACCAACCCCATACGCAGGCTCTAGAGCTCTTGCAACGTCGCAGCTCTGCGACTGCAGCTCAAGAGGGATCAGAAAAGGTGGGATGAATTTGCGTTGTGTATGCGCATGTATCCTATGCAACTATTTCAGTGTTTACTAAATTATGTAGATGTCAAAAATGCATGATAGTACAGATTCATGATAGTACTAAACATATACAAAATAGTACTATGCATAGATTCATAGAACAGTAGCAGCACTAGTAGTACTGTATATATACTAACACGTAGCACCCACTAGCCACTATACCCACCCCCCGCAATGGGGGGTGGTTGGTGGCAGTACCACTAGCGGGTGAAACAATAGAATGCCTTCCCATAATGTCCCATATAGATTTATATCTACACAAATCTACACATGCACATACTCTACATCGGAAATTCCCTACATCAGGTGGGATATTTGCAGATATACAAATCCTTGGAACTATTAAATCCACTTGTGAAATGTATAATATATGTATATAGCTTTGTCAACACGTTTCAGATATTTTTTCACTTTGGTCTCTCAGAGAACTTCGTTGATTGATATTTACCCATGACTCATGCCGTTAAAATACAGCTTGTCATTTTGGTTCCATATTGATCTAGTAGATAGCAGAATTGAATGTACCTGGACCCTTTGAAAAAAGGGGTGTGCCATTTTTTTCCCCTAACACCCCTCAGGCTTGAAACACCAGATGTCCAGATGTGAGTGTTGGGATGTTTCTACCTTAGTTATTAGTCGTTTTCCGTTGGTTGAGGTGAAGTTATGCACAAGTTTTTTCATTGATGTCTCGTGTGCAGCTATCCTCCAACGCCAGGTGATTCTTCCGCCTGAAGGTCACCATGAAACCGTGGCAACATGGCTACTTGAGAGGATACAAAAGGTTCGGGATACTCAGAGATGTTTCTGCGGGCCAAAAGCAAGGACAAAATGACTTGAAGATATCCAGTTGTGCAAACGGAACGGGTGGATAGAATACTATGTGGAGCTGGGGGGATATCTAAAAATCCCATATCCCAATGGGATCCATGGTTTTTCCTGGTATATTTACCTACTAACTTACCATAAAAGATCCACCATTATCATGTAGGTAAATATACCAGGCAACCATGGGATTCCATGTGGGTAGGACGGGAGGTTTGTTGCTACCAACCCCCCCAAAGGTTTCGATCAGCGAATCCCGAATCCCCGAGGACTTGCAGGATCGCCTTATGTCAAATGCGTTGTGGGGGGAGGAGGTACTGTAGGTTTACACCCCTGAAAAATAACATGACATTGGAAAATCTCTATTTTCAATAGGACATATATCTTCAAATGGTGGATTTTCTGGGGGGTATTTTCACTTTCAAACTTCTCCTGGCGGCTTACGGTAATGGTTTGCTCAAAGTTTCTCTCCTCGAGAAAATTCAAGAAAACATATCTAGCAAACTTTGTCATACTGTTGACGGTTCAGATATCCGGGTCCGGCACCAGTTGATATGGTAAATAGCTACCATTATTTACTAGGGGTTTCATACATTGTTTGTCAGGTTTTTTTTTTTGGGATTTCTGAACCATCAGTATCACCCATCCTGCTGGCGGAAAAGAATCTATATACAACTGCATATTTGTGGAGCAAACTCGGAGTTTCTCATCTCAAATGCTTGACACCGTTGGATTGAATGCAGCCAAGATAGGAAAAAACACACCCCTCAATTTTTCGGCTGATGTCTTGTGGTTAAAGGATTTCCTCTTGAAAGGTCTTTACTTTTTTCTTCTGGGAGAATCTCCCCACTTTTTTTCTTTGGGGGTGGGGAATATTATGGAGGTTTTGTGGGCCAAATTTTTGGTGTGAAATGTCAAGGACCTCGAAAAGAAAGTCTACCAAATTTTCGAGCCCAACCCAGTGGAATAGGGGTGTGTTGTAATTTTCTTGGAGAAGGGGATGAGGAAACACCCCTCCCTGAACATAGCTCTGAAATTGGTGGTTAGGAGACAAGCCTTTCCTTTTGGGATGGCCCGTGCTATTAGCCAGAGAGCGGGAACTCCTGTGGAAAGTGGCCTTTTTGATTGGAAGTGATGTCAACTGTTTGAGTGACCTGTTATTGAATGATATGTGAATCTAAGATCTGTGTAACAGACTTTTTCAACATATCACCAAAACCATGTTTTGGCACGTATTTGCCACTGAAGAATGTGAAGGAATTATAAGGAATCCTGATACTGTTTTCTTTTGAGGTTGACCTACCTGAGGGCCGTGCGGGGCGGGATTGCAACAGCTTGGTGGATGTGCTGGCTTTATTTTTAGGAGCTTGTTGTAGTATATACTTGTAATTACTAATACGTATCATTGTTGGCTCAAGCTTTGGCTCAACAGTTTGTTTTACTAGACAGAGTCTTGCCGACATGAGAATGCAAAACTATGTTGCTGATCATGCGAGGTCTAATGCAGGGGCATATGGAAGCTATAAGCCCGCAGTGCAAGTGGGTATGCAGCCTCCAACGGCTTACCACATGGGAGAAGGGATGCCAGCGTACACACATTTGGTGCAGCCAGCCACAGCTCCTTGCATGAATGAGTCCGCTCTGCCGAACGGACGTTTGCTCCACCCGACTCTTTTGACTTCAATGAAGCCGGTAAATCTGCAGAATGCCGAGAAGGAGTCGTGCGCTGAAGAAGGTTGGCTTGATGATGACAAGTCTGGAGCGGAGGATAAGGGTCCGAGCCAGGACTACACTTNAAGACGCGAAACACAAAAATTGGTGCTGTTGGTGGCATGGACATCGAGGAGGGGGTGCCGCGGCGTGCACACAAGTCGTGGCAATATTCCCGTCCTATCCGCCGCTATGATCATTATTGTAAATGGTTGCAAAATGTTATTGGTCTTCTCAATCACCGTGAATTTGTGATAATGGTGGGAGGTTTGCTGTTAATTGGAGTGCTTGGGATCATGGTCGACATTTGGCTTGCTATCTTGATCGCTGAGAAGGGCTTCTTTCAGTTTGAGATCATTGTGGCGCTTCATTTGGGATATTCCGTTGCTCTTCTGGCGATTGATGGGCCAATCTTCAAGATCCATTTTGGACTGATCTCAAGGAACGAGATGGCCCAGGAATGGAAGAAGAAAGAGCACTACGTTGCCAACAACACCAGCATCGGCGACAACGTGCCAGTGGAGGATCTCGAGGATGATGAGTACAACGAGCTCTTCGACCAAGACGCCTTTGTGTACGCTCGTGCAAGGAACCCTTTTGACAACGGTTGCTTCACCAATTGCCTGAACTTTTGGTGCCAGCCTCGTTGGACTTCCGAGGCAAAGGGGGAGTTCTGAGCTGGAAAAGCCCGGAATTTGCTGAAAATAGGGGATTGTACTGCCCACTGATAAGGATTGTAGTAAGCCAGTGGAACGATCCTTATGCAGGTTTCACTGCCGTGACTAAAAGGTCAGGCATCGATGGCAGGAGCTCGAAATGACTCAAAGGAAAAAAAAACTAAATGGATTTGATTTTTGATTTGGATCTTCTTCGGATATCTGGGTATGGTTGGCATTTTGTATAGATATAATCACCAGATACCTCAATAGCAAGCATCAGATGAATGTAGAGGCTGTCATGACCGAACAACTTGTTGAGGCCGCTGGCTGATGAATCTCACAATAAGGTACCAACAGAAAAACTACTGTTGCCCTGAAGATCAAATACTTACATTCCGGAAAAAGCAGGAAGGTATAGAAGACATGTTGTTTTTCATTCGAAGGCCGTGCTTTCGCAACAAGGTGGGGGGAATGTCGAAGTTCACTAGCTCAGTGTTTTGCTTCAAAGCTTCGGCAAAGATAAAAGTAAAAGGATGTTTTTTTATACAATCCAGAAATACAGGTGAATTTGGATATATAAACGGATACACCCCGAAAGATTAACATGGAACCTGACAAGACACCCCTGGAAGAGGAACATCATCTTCCAAACCATCATTTTCCAGTTCTATGTTAATCTTCGGGGGTGTAAACATGACCATGACCTTGAATTCAGGTTTCTGGGACATATGAAGTACTCCCCCGAAATCTAACAGTTTGCTGCCTGAAAAATGATGGGTTGGAAGATCCTTTCCTTTTCCCATCCAGTTTCCTGCAGCAACCGTGGGAAACGAGGTAGGGGATCTTGCAGCCAAGCTTGATTCCAGCGATGTAGCCACTTGGAGCGTCAATGACATATATTATCACGCCGCAGTGATCAGTTCGTTGGTTGGTTGGTTGGTTGGTTGGTCGGTCGGTCGGTCGGTCGGTCGGTCGGTTGGTTGGTTGGTTGGTTGGTTCGTTGTCGTTGTTTTGGGATGTGAGGTTTGGGCGACTGAAAATCTTTTTACCACCCAACCAACCAAGAATCACCAACCCCCACCCACGAAAGCACGAAAAACCCAACCAGAAATCCCTCGGTGTTTTTTTGGGGGGACCGAAAATGGTTGAACGCTGAGATTTGGCTCTATGGTTTTTGGCCTTCATTGCTGGCGCTTGGGTAGCTCGACAAAGGGTAGGTTCAGTTCGGCGTCCAGCGGTTGGGGAACCTCCCATCACGACCCGGGTGGTGTGAGGTGATACGGGGGTTACAGATTTTATGGTTCGGAAACCAATTTTTTGGAGAGGGGATCAAGTCAAACTTGAGGCTAAAATGTACATGATATCAGTTTTTTTTTTGAGGAATTTTTGTTTTTTTTCCAGAAAAAATAGTGGATTATTTGAGGTAATTTGTAATTCATCATGACCCCTGTAGGGGATAGTCACGGATAGTCATCAACCAAAATAGTAGGGGATTTTTGTACCCGTTACAAGTATATAACGGATTCCCTATTGAATGTCGGATGACCAAAGGACCATATAGCGACTCTTGACCCTAGCGCACATCAAAAACCAGTGAAATGCAGATCTAGATGCTGGAAGTCTAATGATGCGTCTTGATAGATGAGGAAAGGAAAACTAAATGTGTTTCCAGAAACTGTTACTAGAACCCTAAGGATCATTGGACCCTCCAATGGAAGGGTTTGAACCTGTATAGCAGGGATAAGCTCCTCAAAATAGCCAGTTTTGAGGGGTCAGGATACTTAGGGAATGTTATTTCAAGTGATTGACTCATCCCCTTTTCTTATTGTCCGTTTTTTTTTAAAGAAATCTGCAAGTTGCAAGTCCCCATCACTTGAGTATCGTATCTCAATGATGTCACGGTCCCACCATGTCACGAAGTTGAAGTGTTACCAGATGGAAAGTGATTTGATCAGTTCATCCAGGTTGTTTGTTGTACGTACATAGGGGATGAAATACTACCCAGCTGGGTGGTGGTTTCAACTATTTTTTATTTTCAGCCCATATTTGGGGAAGCTGAACCCATTTTGGCTAATATGTTTCAAAGGGGTTGAAACCAACAACTAGCCAGCTATATAGGGATTATTTCATAAGCCAGTATTTTTGAATCCCGGAAAATTAACTAATCAAAAAAATCAATCAATGCCACAGCAGTTTTGTTCACAAAAAACTCAGATGTGTGTGATTTGCAATCGTTTCAGACCTTGGCATCATGTTTTTTTGTGTCTATGGAATCGATAAAATATATAGGATCAATGGGACGATTGTATGTCAATTGCGCCATAAACATCAACTAAATGTAGGCCAATGTATGTAAATATGGTCTACATGGATCCTATAACAAACGAAACCTTCATGCAGATTCATTTTTTGCAGGTTTTCTGCCTCGTGTATGCATTCATCGCCATGTTGGAAATAAGAGTCTTGAATTTGCAAGGTAATGTTGTTGTCACCCTGCGAGTCGGTTCGGAGGAAAAAGTACATCAACTGAAGGAGAAGATTTTGGAACAGCTTCCTTTAGAGCATCCCTGTGAGAAGAAAATCCTTCGTGCAGACTTGTTGCATGATGGGTCTTTGTTGCAAGATGATCAGACATTGGAAAAAGCAGGCTTGCAGACAGAGTCGGAAGTGACTGTTATATATCAAAGAAACGAAAGGACAGCTACAAGGATGGTTGACGTTTCCTTCGTACAAGGGTTCTTTGGTTTAAACATCCCTCACACTGCGACAAAGATTGCACCACGAGCCTTCATCGACTGCCGTAAAGTGGTAATTGTTAAAGTGCCTCCTGTAGTGACGGAGATTTGTGAAAGTGCCTTTTGTGGGTGTAGTCTTTTGGAATGTATCAACATCCCTGATTCGGTGACCTCGCTTGGTGAGGGTGCTTTTAAAGGATGCATCGCTTTGGAGAGTATCACCATTCCCCATTCCGTGACTATCATTAGCGAGGGAGCGTTTGAGGGATGCAAGTCTTTGGAGAGCATCAACATTCCTGATTCGGTGACTGAGATTTCTGTTAGGACATTTGCAGGGTGCCATTCTTTGAAACGTATCACTATCCCTGATGCAGTGATTACCATCAGGGAGAGGGCGTTTGAGGGATGCAAGTCTTTGGAAAGCATCAACATTCCTGATTCGGTGACTGAGATTTCTGCTGGCACTTTTTCTGGATGCCATTCTTTGAAAACTATCACTATCCCTGTTGCAGTGACTACCATCAGGGAGAGGGCGTTTGAGAGATGCAAGTCTTTGGATAGCATCAACATTCCTGATTCAGTGACCGAGATTTGTGCAGGGGTCTTTGAAGACTGCAGCTCTTTGGAAAGTATCACCATCCCTGAGTCAGTGACTATTTTTCGGGAGAGGGCCTTTAAAAGATGCAAGTCTTTGAAAAACATCACGATCCCGGATTCGGTGACTGAGATTTGTGCCGGGGCATTTGCAGGTTGTAGCTCTTTGAAATGCATCCCCATCCCTGATTCCGTGACTGTCATGGGACATTTGAGATCCCCAGCGCTCAAATAAAAATCCCTGATTCCAATGGGACGACCTCATATCGGCTGAAGGAACACGAAGGATTCGGAAAACGACGACAGCTTTGGAAAAAAAAAACGGCAGGATGATGTGTGTTTGTGTGTGGCAAGTATGAAAAATATAGACAAAGCTCCAGTCCTTTCGTTGGTTTGTTTTATTAAGTATCCCCTGGGCCGTGCGTTTTTTTAGTGATGCGCAAATGCGTCGCAACAAGGTGGGGGGGCGGATGGACTAAGCACCAACCAGTTACACTCCGGTAAGCTAAGATAGCTATGGGAAACATGGACCCTTTGAAGATGTATTTCCTATGAAAAATGGTGGGTTTTCCATGGCTATTAGTCAGTTTACCAGAAGGTTTTTTTTGACCCTTTGCTTTGAAGCTTCATTCATTCATCATTCACCAATGAAGGCCATGAAAACGCTTCCCCAGGACCACGGTGACCCACTGAAATACCCTGATACCCTGATAATGTCCCAGGTGAACTTTATATACGGTAACTGTGTAAGATATATATATATATACATATATATACACTGGATATATACACGCATGTAGGTATATATACTTATGTTTAAGGTTACATATTATTACACGCCTTAATATTTTTTTGATGAAATAATTTACATGTAATGCATATATTTATCACTTTAGGGGGGTGGAACTTACCGGCCGTACCTTGCCAACCAATGCCCTGAGGTTGCCTGTTCTAGCTTCAGGTGGTGGCTTGATTCAAGTATCCAAACTCAGCTGTGACGGTTCGAAACCAAACCCCATAGGATCCATGGGACTGCCTGGTATATTTGCCAAGCCGTACATGAATGGTTGATTTTTGTGGTTTTCATGTAGGTACCAAACGAGGTCAAAATAGATGGCTTGGCACAGATACCTTTTGAGGTAGTTCAGTAAAGGGTCCAAAAACAACTTAACCAATATATAGGCAAAGTGACTGTGCGTTTTCTACTTTTTTTAAACTACATGTATATATATATATATATACCAGGCAACCATGGAAGGTATGGGTTGCCAAACAGATTTTCGCCAATTTTCAGGGATCATGGATCAAATGTGACTCTGAGGGATGGATTTTTTGCGGAAAAACACGTTTTTTTTTTTAAATTCGGGAAGTTCCCTGTGGTCAGGGCAGGGGTTATTATATAAATGGAACCTATTTTTTGGGGGAGAAACAATGATTGATGCTAAAATGGTTTGCTGTTGACATGACATTTTGATCATTTCACAACTTTTTTTTGGAATGTTTCACAAGAGCAAGCTGCAACACCCATTGATAGCAAGCGTTTTTGGAGGGGAATGAGGAGGAGATCTTCAGTACTTAGGAAGATTGAAGTATCAATATCAGTTGGGTCTACTCCCCCCAACCCCCATAACAGTCACCACCAGGATTTTGTCACAGTTTTAGGATCGAGAATTCCCCAACCTAAAGCTTCATGTATGCTTGTTTTTCTGGGTGGGGGGATAGATCTAAAGTATCAGCATTCTCCCAGGCATCACTTTTGTATTGGGTGATTCTCTGTGACATCTTTTCCAAGCATCAAGATGCCTTGGATCAACCAAAGCCCTCGACATCAAGTTCTCATGGAATCAAAAACTTTAATATCCACTCCCTAAGACTAACAGCAAACGCTCCTGAAAATGGATGGTTGGGAAATTCGGAAATTTCCAACCATGGGATGGCCTATGGAATTCAGGGATGAACTGTTACTTTCAGAGAGGGTAAAATCTATACCTAGCGACTCGGGATTTCTACTGGGAGATAACCAATCCTCTGCCCTCCAAAAAAGCCGTGAAACATTTTTTCGGAGATCCGATCCGATCCGGAGATGTTTTTTGGCAACAAAGATGCATGGTCGAGTTCCTGGAATTGCACCTTTTGTGTTTGTATATTGTGTTTTTTTATATCTATAATCTGGCACTTTCATAGGTCCAGGATTATTTTTTGGGTCAGTTACAACTCCTTCATGGTTGGAAATGGTTGGGTAACCTTTCATACTGTTGATGGTTCAGAAATCCTGCACCAGTTGATATAGTAAATATCCCATGATTGACAGGGTTTTTTATACATCCCAGCTCCTGCAGGTGGTTGGCCTTGGGATTTCTGAACCATCAACAGTATTATGGTTGGTCCCCCAGTCCCCCCCAACATGAGAAGCGAAATCCGAATTTCAAGCACAAAAGAAGCACGGTTCCCTCAGGTCTTAGCCTTTGCTGTTTTTTGGCTCTTGCTACGACCTTGCGCTAGCATGCTGGAGGTGAGGGCTTGATGTCGGTGGTTGTTTTCCCTTATTTTGGTGTTTTTTGTTGGATACTCCCCCCAAAAACATACAAGAAATGGAGGTTATAGAAAGATGATTTGCCTTTTCAAACTTGGGTGATTTTCAACTTCCATGTTAGTTTTCGGGGGCGTAGTTCAATGGAGTTTCCTGGTTCCCTTAATAGGTGGTAGGTAGCATGAAATCACCCAATTGGCAATATATAAGTGGTATAATTTGGTGATTATATATCACCTACCACCTATTGAGTAGTTGATAGTTGGAGAAACGACTTGTATGTCGTTGGATGTTGTTGAAACTCTGCAGAAGTTCATCTGATGTCTATCCAATCCATCGCTCTGTCGCAGGTCATTGCCATGCCCAACGCGAACTTAAAGGACAAGAAACAAGAAACGGCGGATACAAGTTTTTTGTACCAAACCTGGTATTTTTTGTTTCAAGTTCTCAGAGAATGAAACATCTACCAACCCTTAAAGGATTTCGAGGATTTAGGTTATTTTGGGGATGTTTAGGAGTTTCGGATTTGCTGTTTTTTTTTTAAATCTTTGAACAAATCAGAAAAAATCGCACAGACAACATATTGGGGATTATTGGGGACTTCAGGATACCTCACATATCCATGCCAGGCATATGTTTGAGGGTGTTGTATTCTTTTAGGATTTCTGACCACCAGATTATGGTTGTAGGTGGCTGCCCCAGCGGTAAGGTTTCAGTGAAGATTTCAGTTTCGGGACGGTACCAAAGACAATCGCTCTTGATGGAGGGAACCCATGTTTGGTGATACGGTATCCACAGTTCCACGTTTGCTAGGGTCTAAACTCCCATGATTTTCAAATAAGAACAGGGGAGGGTCATAAACCCAATAGTAGGGGGTTCGTATGCCATTTCTAA
>DF241270.1:64091-85366 GCA_000507305.1 Breviolum minutum Mf 1.05b.01 | reverse complement strand
CGGATTTTCTAAATGCAGTAGGAAAATACAGCACTCTGATGAAGAGCAATCGAGATTCTTCTTCGCTCAAGGCAGCTATTACAATCGTTGCTGAGCATGGTTGGAATGCCCTGCATGGTGGTGAAAATGCAGGACCGGCCCAACAGATCAAAGAAGTAGACCCATTTGCTGAAGAAAAGTGGAGTCTTTTTGCAAAGACGGTGGAAGAGCGGCTATACTCCAAACCCAAAGTAGTGAAACCTCAGAGCCTCGTAAATTTAGCATGCATTTCTCCATCTCTACTTTAGCTTGAAAGCTAGATTCGCATCGAGCATAAACGTGGTCCCCTTGGAAAGAAAAACCCTTCACCAAATATATAGGCATTTGGATGTTCATGTCAATCTAGGAGGGTGTAGCCGCCAAGAGCTTTCATACTTGGGAAGGGCCTTCTGTCATTGCCTCATTAATGATTTCATCCTCACAACGGCCTCGTTAAAACTCTCAAGATGTGAAAGCTCTGACAGCCTCCCAAGCATTCAAGCTGTGAAAGATGTAGATTCTTACATGGCTTTTATTGCAAGCAGTTCATTTTCGCCAAGACTGTATAGACATCCAGTTTCTCTGTAATTTACAAGGAATTTGCCTCGGTTTCTCCAGGACCTTGCTGGACTGCTTTGCATTGGGCAGCAGCAGAGGGTCGAAGCGATGTATGTCAGCTCCTGTTTTTTCCTCGGTTGGATGTTGAATGGACCGTAGATATCTTAGATACGTAGTTGGATAGACGTGTGATAGACACTAGAGAGAGTGCTTGGCTTGCAAAAACTACTGTTCAGTGTTTTGTTCACAAACAACAGCAAAGTGCTACTCACCCACAATATGCTTGAAATGACATAGAATAGTGGGAATCATATGGTATCATATGTAGTGAGTACGACAGGCAGCGTTCTATGCAACTCAAGGTTTGGTGCTTTTGTGCCCAGGTTACGGTGCCGAGCTGATGCCAATCACCAGGACGGCTCAGCTGCCAAGTAATTCTGGTTACCTGGTGATGGGAAGTGCCGTACCGGCACTCTAATCCCAACTACACTCAGATGATTTCAGGTGAAAACCCTGAAAAGATCCAATCTAAAACATGGCCTTAGGCTCAAGGTGATCTTTTTCACACTTGAATACAAATACATTTAACCTAATTTGCGTGAACTATTCCTATGTACACATCGGCAGGAACCAACTTCAGGATTTGCCTACCTGAAGCTCCTAACCTCAGGGCACAGATGCCTAAAATTACCTAAAGCAACATGAAAAGGAATTGATTGAGGAGTCAGTTCATTCTAACTCATCCAATCAAGGGTGTTCATACTCTAGTCTAAACTGTTTGCTTTGCAGGATGAGATGGGCAGGTGTCCAGCATACTATGCCAGTTTGCATGGTCATGCGAGCACCCTTGTCATCTTCTCAGTGTCAAATGTGTAGGCTTGGCAAGACTGATTTTGCAGGCATCACAACATCTTTACAACCCACTCTCTTGTCAACCCAGGCTCTTTTGAAGGAGACTCTTGGACATTCAAAGGCTCCGCAGAGTAGTGATGGTAAAAAGTGCAAGGGCATCAAATATTATCAAGCGACGCAGGCTGCGAAGAAGACATGCGGGACGGAAGAGGCCGGGCCCGAAATGCAATCACTCAACCACCGCAAGTTTTAGTGCAATAATTTCCTCGAATTTGTGCGAGGAAAAGGATGGTGGAATGGTGTCCTTGGGAAGCACAAGGGCTTGAGGCTCAGCTGTCCCATCCCAGCACCATTGTCCTATTCCAGTCACATTTCTGCGCACTGGGGAAAGTGGGGATTCCTTTTGCCACTAGAAGTTCTCATCATCACAAGACTAACATAGACCCAAGGCCAGTTTCCCCTTGGTCGAGCATGGTGCATCTTCGTGGAACCCAGCTCAGTTGCCTACATGCCAGTTCTGAGTACAGGAGTGTGGATTTGAAGGAGGGGTTTCGATTTTTTTTTCTTTCTTGCTGTGCTACGCAAAGGTCTTCCGCCACACTCAATCACGTCTCCTCTTAGCTGGCCTTCAAATGATTCACTGTACATTAGCCACATGGTCTTAATTGACCTCAACTTGTGCTATTTGAGATAATGATTCTTCTGTCCAGCAAATATGATTTTAAGCCGCGGGCTGAAGCAGATTTGCGCGAGCAAAAAGCCTATGAATCCACACGCCAACAAACATGTGCTCTGGTGAGATGAAGCAACTCCTTGGAATTTAGGAAGCACGTGTCCAGTTTATGATGTCATGTCTGCTGCCATAGTCAGCTTCTCCATGAAGTGAAGAGTAGACGGGATGAGTTGGTTCGCTTAAACCTGAGTTTGACAAAACGAGAGAGTGTGACTCTGCAGCCAATGCCTTCTGAGAAAAGTTTAGCGAGGTGTTTCCGATCGTGCATGTCAATCACAGAGGGCAGTAAGCAATTCCTCGGCCCGATTCTTGGAGTGAAGCAAACACCTAAGACAAATGGCTACAGTTCCCAGCACGAACAAAAAGATGTGACGAAGACTTGGAAATACAGATGTCTTTTCCCCGAAACAGGGCAAGTGTAACTCCAATTGCCCCAATCTGTGTCGTTTTGGCACCAAGGTCGCAAAAAGACAAGGTCGCACGGCCCCTTGTTTGATCTTCTCTGGCATCTGGCGAGCGAACGATTTGCTCTTAAATCAGTCTTGTTCGGCTCGTGAACGTTTGCCAGGTCGTGTAGAAGAGCTTGATGCGGAGGACCTATCCGACCTGTCCATCACCATGAAAGCTGTCTAAGAGAGCTTGAGTACTTTTCACTTCAGGTCTTCCTCAATCGCATCAACCCCTGATATTTAGTAGTTGACGCATCAGCCGGCAGTGCTGCAGAATCACTTCCCCCTTGCTGCTGGTGTTGTTGTTGTTGTTGCTGTTGCTGTTGCTGTCGCTGTCGCTGTCGCTGTCGATGTCGATGTCGCTGTTGTTGTTGTTGTTGTTGTTGTTGTTGTTGTTGTTGTTGTTGTTGTTGTTGTTGTTGTTGTTGTTGTTGTTGTTGCCGCAACAAAAAACACCAAGGAATATTTGTCCTTGAACCTCGTGAAGAAAAACAGTTTTACCGTTTTACCTCCTTGGCCCTCAAGTTCGGCTTGCTTTAACCTACCAGTCAGGTCCACATGGTCCAGATGCACAGTAGAACCATTTCTCAGTTTATCCTGTCATTTTCCCCCTGTGAAGCGGAGGAGGCCATCTATTGTCTTGGCTCATCTTGCTCTCTATGCTTTTCAGGTTGAGGCAAAGTTTGCTGCCTCGCTTTCTAATCAAGACATCCCGTGATACCATGTAAGAGACACATTGTGAAAGCAACACATTCTGGTAAACATTTTCTCGCAATAGCGCTAGACCATTGTCCAGGCTGAGCCAGAAGATGCAGGCTGCTTGCATGCCTTGACGAGAGAAGGGTACAAATTCTGGAAGTTGTCGAGCTTTGCTTTGCAGATTGAAAGGAACACTCTGGAAACATGATCAAATCAGAGAGAGCATCAAAGTAGAAAGCATAAAGTAGAATAAGTGAATGTAGCAAAAGTCCCAAAGTTCAAGCAGAGTATAATGGGTTGTTCAGAACAATCTTCAGTTTTTCTTCATCTTTGCAAAACTTTGCGAAGTGAAGCTTGTTAGCGGTTGTAGGTGATGCCTTCCATGCAAGGCTCGGCATCTGTGTGGTCGATTCCGTATTTCTTTAGCACGACTTTGGGAGAATTTCTTTCCTGCGGGATAAACATGAATAAACATGAATAAACTGCCAATTTGTAGGCTGTTGCCTCAGTCCTCGGGCTTCCTACAGAAGGCTCCGGTGCAAAGTCGCCAGGAGTACGAGGACACTTAAGTAGCCATGTATGATGCCGACAGCCAGACATTCTTCATATGTCATATGTACTGCTTATCTGAAATTTGCCAGGAAATTATTGGCTTAGAAGGGTCACTTGCTTGCAGCTAGCAATGCCCAGTCAATATAAAACCTCATAAGACTGTATGGCATGAATTGTGAATGATAAACTGCATCCTGAGGTCTTCCACCATAGCGAGCTGCAGCTGCTTTGAGGCTGTAATTTTTCGTTGGACAAATTCTCGCTTCTTCAATGTCGTACTCTTTCCTCCTAGGTTGATGCTCACAACGGCAGCGAAGCAGAACGTTTTTTGGCAAGATATTCACCGGGATCATAAACATACATAATAAATATACATGTCAATGTGTATATGTAATGCACATAATATAGTATTACTGTATCATGTATAATAATGTAATTATGATCATATTTATGATCTAGGTACACAAGGCATAATGCACCCTTGTTTGCTAGATGCCTCTTTGTGCAAATGTCGGACACGTGCTGTGTTTCCACCATGTATTACACCCCAAGACCGATGGTTGAGGTTTGCTCGAGACCCGCAGCTTGAGAAGACGTCCAAGAGATGGTGCGGCAAACGCGCAAGACTCTTCCAAATCAAGACGGTGCCCTCCTTGTTTTCGTCACAACGGAACCGCTCTGGGTCCTTTGGATTCTGTCTCATCCATTTTTCAATCGCTGAAGCGGCGTACCTGGCTTTCAAAACTGGAAAGCTATGAAAATCAAACCAAGCATCACTTTTTGAGCTCTTGGCATCCGCGCTATCTCCAAGAGAAGTCGCGGGAAACAGAGCGGAGAAGGCTTCTAGCTTTTGGCTGTCCTTCGGCAGACTTGCAAGCGGCAATGGAAAGCTCTGTGACTTGCACGGTCGAGCCCGTCCAGCGCACGGATCGCGGCAGCTATGCAGGGCAGACCACGAGTTTTGGCGACTTCCTTGTGGTCGGAGGTTGTGCCGCATACTCAGGGTCGGTTGGCATGACTTTTGCGAACGTCACACATTTCAGCGCAAAGTGCAGCTTCTTTGGGCTCTTTGTTCTAAGGCCCCCATGGGCTTCCTCATATATGGTGCCCTTGGTAGCATTGCCGGGATGGGTGTTGGTGCACTTGCCAGGAACCAAGCACTTTTCTTTATTTGTCCATAGCTTGCATTTTTTCATATCGTGATCATGATCTGATTTTTAGCCACAGACGGTTTGCTGGATTGCTCTTGGCAAGGCCATTATTGCCCTTGTTCTTCTTTGTTGGCCCATCGCCGCCTGTAAGGTGGCAATCATGTTCCTATTGTGAGGTGTCAGAAGGCGGTTTGTTAGGTTGTTTTCGAGAGTAGGTTCCCCCGAGTCCTTGTCATCTTATCTCATCTGATCTCATCTTATCTTTGTGCACCTTTTGTGGCGATGGTCTTGTTGGATTCTGGCCAAATTTAACATAGATGTTTTGTTCCTCCTGCGTAACTCTAGGTGCTGACCAGAAGATGTCGTAGATGTTGCTGCCGGCACACGTCTCAGCTCCTCATATGAGATGCATGGAGACGCTGAAATTGCCAATGGAAAGCTGGGTGGGCGCAGGTGCTGCAAAGAGGGCCCGGAGATCAGACCTATAGGCCAGAGATCCAAAAACAAACACTGCTGTTTGCAAACTTTGCAACCTGTATCCCTGTGGTCACACACACAGGCAAATTCAAGAAGACTACGATTCTGCTTTTGTCTCTGATTGGTGTGGGTGGCATGGCAGCTCTACCTATGGGAGGCCATCAGACTTGTACAGTTTGATAGGTATTTGTCGTATTTGTGTCTTTTTTTTTGCTTTTTGTGGGCCTCAAAGCGTGCAAAGCATTGAAGATGTCATACAAGGTCTTCTAGGGGACCTCAAAGCTGGTTCCGCTGGCTATGATGGGGCTGACTGTGCAGCCAGGCAGGTTGGCTGTGTGACACAGGGTAGCTTCTGGCCAAACTTCACAGTGATCTTCTGGTGAGATGGTAAGGTCATACTTGGAATCGGCCTTGTCGGCGGCTTACGAGTCAAGACAAACATGGCCCTCCAGAATGTACAATCACCATGTGCGGACATTTAAGATTAAGATGTTGAGGCTGTTAAGGTAGGAATCATTGCTTCAACAAGCAGCGTGCGCAACGTGCCAAGGAACTCTGGTGGTGGCAGCAGTGCCACACCCTCGGTCTGTGCAGCGCTCCATTCATAGCATGGCTTTTACTGCGCCATGTTGCGCCTATAGCTGGGTGTCACGGTGTCACGTCTGAGGCTTCCTTCATTGGCTTTTCTGTAGCTGCAACCGAGGCGCAGATGGAAGTACATGAACGCATGATGCCAGTGGTTAGTTGTGCTTCAAAGCCAGGTGCAAAGCCTCTCGGGCGAAACGACGTCCTTGGCGTCAACAGCTGCCCAGGCGCAAAAAATAGAATGCAGATACCTGCATCATCATGCATCATGATGCATCGCTGTCACTGAAGTTTCAATTTGCATGGGTCCGAATTGAGCTAGTTGTATGCTTTGCCAGGCTGCGACGGCGGGCAGCAGTCTATCTACAGCTATCCAGGAATCTGTGACGCTGTTAAGGCCATGTGTTTGTCAACTCGTCAGTGGCAATGTTTCGGGCTGCACAGCGCCAATCTACTGCAGGTTGATCCTAACTTCGCTTCAAAGTCAAATCTCTGTGGATGGCAATACGTCATGATCTTGGAGTTTGGTACTTTATTTTGCCTTAAGGGTGCATGTTTTCAGCTCCTTTCTGGATATTTCCGGTTTCCCGACATTGATTTCTGCGCAGTTCTGATTGATCAATCGATTGGGTGAGGTGTGATTTCTGTGAGACCTGCTGTGGGTCCCAGGTGGGACTCCATCGAAACCAAAGGAAACCGTCGAAAGCGTGGCGTTTTCGAAACTTCATTGCCTCGCCAGGCAGGAGCTCTGGTGCCTCAGCTCTTATCAACATTGGAGGTGCTTTGATTTTATCCAAATGGCAATCGATGGCAATCCAAACTGATACATGAAAAATATCATTGAATTATATATTATATAACTATATAACTGGCTTTGAAAGAATCTATTTCTTCATTTTGTGTTTGGCTTGAAATTCAAGAAACGCCTTCAATTTGCACATTGGACTCAGATTTGATTAGTTACTTTTGCCGATATCCTTTCTGCCCCAGGGTGGGAGTCTCAACAGCGTGCCAACCCTCATGAGTGACTTCCAGGCAATCAGACCGGTGGGCTGACAGATCCCGATGAACTGCATGATTATGTATGATACAAATATAGACATCAACCTGCTGTATAGCTATGGGTCCATGTCAGGGTACAAAGGAACCGCAACATGGCCATATTAGGTATTGGCAGGTGCTTCTTGGAGAGTCCAATAATTTGAACCATATCCATATAATATTCGGTGGATGGATGGATGGGTGGACATCAAGATAGTCCTGCCGGAAAGGTCTTCCAACTTGCGGCGTAAAGACTTTTTTCAGACAATGCTGCAGGAGCAAACAGGCTCACGCATAACTGCCTTCCGAAATGCGGTCACAGGTGCAGGCCGGTGCAAAGATGGTGAACCATCAACATATCTCTTTGAACATCACTTCATATGTTGACATTTCCAGTTGTTGTGCGGGGCAAATGCGGGGTCAGGCGCTTCTATCACAACAGTGAAAGAAGGCATCGAAGCTGGTCCTGCCTGATCCTCAGAGCAAATGAGCTTGTTGCATGGAGCCAAGAAGTCTGTGTGCTGAGGCTCCAGCAGTGGTTATTGGTAAAGACTTCTTCCAAGACTCAACGCTGGGACTCCAAAATGAGCTCGTATTTTGCAACATGGAATACATTGAGTCACATTGAGACATTGCAAAACTGTCACCGCCGTGTCCAGCTCTACATTGACAGGGTGGAGATGCTGACCATGGCCTTCGAATTTGGAGCTGTTCCACTTGGAGCGGCACACCTTCCACTTGTTGATTTGCTTTCACGGTTGAAGATGAGCAGGACATGTTTGAAGATTTCAAATGGCAGCATATGAGCAGCTTATGCAGGTTCCGTAGCCTCGTGGGCTCTTTGTTTCCGAAGCCTTGATTAGAATTCATTTGTACTACTTCATTACGTACGGTTCCGCGTTACGATATAGATATGCGCAAAAGATTATGCCAGTACATGGACCCACTTCGGGTTTTGAGAAGCCTTCAGATTCCATGCTCAAACAATGGCGACGTTGGACATCCAGAAATCTGGGACACCGCCTTGCTCTTTGAAATTAATTGAAGCTGAGTCAGCATTGTGGTTGAAGATGAGTGATTATTCTACTTTCATGTGATGATTGCTTTGCAGCAATATGGCAAACAAGGAAGGCTTCTCACATTTTCCCAACTTTTTGGAGCCGGAGGAGGCAGGTTGGATGAGATTGCTCCAAAACATTTGGTGTCCGTTCCTGCTTTACCAGTCCAAGCAGGTGCAAGCCTTGCAGGCTTCTGTGGATGCAGGCCCTCACGATGAAACACTCTCAACAGGTCGCCCATTGGCTGCGACTCCTGGCGTGCCTTTGAAGCATTGCTGTTGCACGTTGCAATTCAATCTGAGTATATCATAGTATATGGGTGTTTCCGAAAATAGTGGTACCCCGAAATCATCCATTTTAATAGGGTTTTCCATTATAAACCATCCACTTTGGGGTACCTCTATTTTTGGAAACACCCATATCTGCATGGCTTGGCAAAGGTGCACTGGCACGGCTTTCCACGGACACACCGGGCCTGGCCGACTTGGCCAGATTTAGGGGACGTGAGAACTCGCATTTTTTTATGTTCGGGAAAAGAAGGCAAAGATATGGGGATATTTAATGATATTTGTCGTTGATTCCTTGATTCTATATATTTTTGCAGAAATAAAATACATGGATGTATATAATATATCATATCTAGGTGGTGGTTTCAAAGATCAGTTGGGGTTGTGGATTTTTTAGAGGCCCCTTGGCCATGGGTGCATAGGTCCCCAAGGTACCCACTTAATTTTAAGGGGGATAATTTGACCAATATTTTTCAACTGGCTTGAAACCACCAACTAGATATATACGTGATATACATAGAAAAGTAATATGGAGTTGTGGAGTTGTTGAGTGGGCAATCTTCGCTCCAGACTTTCAGCCGTCAATCCGGTCTGGTCCATCCAGGCAAAATGGTGCTCAGATTGCCAGCGTTCCAGACGTTCCCCAGACTTGTTTCTCTGCTTTGCATCGTCTCCGTAGCCTTGGCTTCTCGGAATTTGACTAGACTTCATCACATTTCAAGATTCAGCCTTTGAAGAGATCCCTGTCTAGTATGCTGTAGCATGGTGTTGTGTGTTGTAGTAGTATTGATTTTTCGATATTTTTCGTGTAGTCTACATGTCCTCGCTTGCGGATACTTCTTCAAGCTTGACTTTGCCACACTTGGTGTTGCAGAGATGTCGACATTCAAGGAGTTATACCAGCAGGCTACGCTTTTGACCAGGCGATTGTCAATTTCTACCCGGAAGGCGCTGATGCCTCACACTGTACACTTCGAAACCTCCTTGCTCGGCTGTTTTTGTTGATCAAAGGGTCATGGTGCACAGGTTGTGAAGGCATTCGGATGCATGTCGACAGGGCAAATTTTGATGCTACTTGGATTGAGCAGTGTGGGAACTGGCGAGTTGTTGCACACCCAGCATGGCAAGTTATTGATTGAAGACCTCCTGGACTCAAAAGGACATCATCGTCGGGTTCAGCCTGGGTGCTGCTGTTGTGACGACCTTAACTTTCACAGACGCTGTACTGTAACATTTGACGGCGGTCACAAACGAGAGAGATACTACTCTTCAGGTTATGGACCTAGAGCCTCTGGATGCCCGAGAACGTGATGAAGCAGCCAGGAACTTCAGTTTCAATGAGTACAATATGAGTAGTGAATAATGATGAATGAGTACCGATGCCAGTTGCTGGTGGTGAAGACTTGCGCGATATTGCTGCACGTTGGGATATATGATAGTAAATACTGATACACGCAGTATATCTTTGCAACACCATTCTCGGGCATCGTCACTAGAGGCCTGGAACCCCGTCTCTGATTACTCTCCCATTCTCCCTCCTAGGCTGATCCTACCTCTGAGACTCATGCAAAGCACGTGTTGCTTGAGGACCATCATCCCTTAATTTGATTCATGTGATTCATGTGACAGCAGTTTCAGGTTGCACCTTGCAAGACAAAACCCTGTCAAATTCTCCGGGTGAGGAGGGATCAGTCTACATATTCTCCGGCCATGTTCGATGGAAATGGAAGCATGGAATCAAGCAAGGGCCACACAGGCTGGGCAGAACTTCGGTTTGCATTGCCATGAAATTTATAGGATTTTAATGGATTTTGTACATTTGATTTCAAGTCAAAAACGCACTTTGTGGATCTTTGGGTTTTTGTTCGAGTGTGGTCAAGGTACGGAGACAAAGAGCTGCCTGTGGGTGAACGCACTTCCATCACCTTTCGACGCTTGCGGAGACCCGAGCAAACAGAATCGGATGAGCTCTGGAAAACGCAGGAAACAAAAGTGCGTACCTGCGGATAGAATCGGATAGAAGCGTCTGAACAAACCAGGAAAACAAAACGTTTTAAAGCAAACACTAGAAAATATAAAGAATGGTTTGACAAGCACGCCGGTACAATATCCAGGAAGGATTTTCCAAATCAAGTCTGGGGAGCACGGAATTAGTTAATGAATCTACAGCAGTTCTCGTTTGTTCACAATGAAATGAGATTCAACAAATTCCAACCAGCCTCTGCATCCTGTTCCTGTGCCAGATTGGCATTCTGTGTGTCTTCTACAGTCTCCACTGGTGTTGCTGCCTCCGAAGATGCAAGATTGACAGAAAGGACGCCACCTTTTCGATGGATCTTGCATTGCAACCTTGTTCCTGTTGTGCAAAGAGAAGCTTCCAAAGAACCTCATTAAGATTGACAACACTTAGTACAACAAATATCCACAAACCATCAGGTCTTCTGATTTTACGAGACTAACAGGCTTTGTTATTTTGGTTGCCATGATCTTGAAGATCCAAAGGATCATCCTGCGCCTCAGTGGGCTGCTTGTGGTTGGCCTGGAGCAAAGTTTCGATTGCTTCCAGAGGCAACTTTGGCAAGTCACGACTTGTACCCCGTCATAGCCCGTCCAACTGGAGTATGATCATCACATTGAAGCACCGATTGATCCAGGTATCGCATCTCTAGCGCCCTACTGAGGTGTGGTGGTTGCCTAGGTGCCCTGCTGGGAGCTGCACTTGCAGTCTCAAGCTTTGCACGATGCTGAGAGGAGAAAAAGCGAGTTTCTCTGTGTTTTTTCCTGCCCTTCAGATTTTAAGCAGTTGGAAATTGGATAGAATTGGTAATTGGTCATGCTTTTTCCTCCCGTGTTGATCTTGAGCAGTTTTAAGTCCGACACTTAGGCAGCTGCATCGGTAAGCGAGCAGCAAGTAGCTCAGCCTTTCTCACTCGTTTCATTGGATTTTCAACTGCAAAGAACTTCAGCTGTTCTTGCAACCTTAGGATGTGCATCATGTTTGAGACCCTGGCAACTGATGATGGGCCAAGCACGTGCGCAATCCATGGTTGATTCAAGACTGAAAATTCAATCCCCATGAGTGAACTGGGCAGGTTCCCTGGTCTTGGACTTGACGGCACTACAAGCGAGGCGAGAGACATCATACATTTCATACATTGCTTCTCAGAGAGATCGGATTGGGGTAGTCAGCCTGTCAGCCTTCTGACCCAAGTGCCTGTCCTTTGAGGCCCAGACAGCGAGATCCGCTTTTGTGGAGCCTGCCTAAGCTGTTTTCTGATTTTGAGCAACACAAATGAGATATTACAGAGCCCAGGATTCCAGGCAAATTGACGTTTTGAGATCTGAGGCATGCTCAAGTGCAACGGCGACAACAAGAGACCTTTTTCCTTTGCTCGGGTTTGGCTCTCAGAAGACAAAATCAGCCGCATTGGTCGAGCTGGTGAGCTGGTGACCTGAGGCTTTCCGCACCGACTCAGGGGCTTTCGAATGTGCAGACTGAACTGAACAGTGTTTTAAGCTTGGACTTTGCTCCAATCCTGGCAGAGTACCCCACAGAAGTTGCCAAACAGTACTAACATTTGAACTGGTTGGAGCTGTGTCGTCCAGCAGAACACTGAATGGACATCGTGACAAATATTGTGTCTTTGAAGGTACCAGGCCCTGAATGACCAGGCTGTGCAGGCAGCAGCATGCTCAGCATCGCTTTTTTTTCTATTTTCTGATGATGCACTTGCAGTCAGAACAAGAAGATCAAGCACACGTCAACCGGTTGACAGGTTGACCTTTTTTGAAGGAAAGCACCACTTTTCTGATCTCTCAGGGTCCAGCCTCTTCAACTGGTGCCCTTGCCTCGGGATCCAGTCTGCAGTGGAACGAACACAAAACTCTGCAGTTAGATTGGGCAAGCTTGGTGACATATCACATGTCAGTATACTTGGGCTTGGGCCACCAAGGCATACACTTGTGAGACATGGACAAATGGTGCTCAGGCACTTGATTATGTTCAGCCGATCGTACGCCGCTGGCGTTCAGAATTCAGGTTCATCGAGGTTGCCCACAAGATGGCAGACTTGAAATTCCAATGTCAAATGTTTTTTTTCTTCGACCCTGTCAGCATGTTGGATCCACATTTGCCATGCCAGGCAGCCTCGAGCTCTTGCGACTGGGTGACGTGCCCTCCATAGTACCATGAAAATGCGAGGAAATGATTCATCAACTGTACGTGACGACGTAGAAAGTAGGCAGAAACTTCACTTGAATTGCTGAGAATTTCGCACAGGTTCAAAGCAAATTATCAAACCTTGGTCCAGCAAGCCCTTCAGATTGGGCACTCCCGTGCATGGCAAGAAGACGAGAATTTGTGGATTGTTGGACAAAACGTGCAGAAGCTGTTCTAAACTGAGCATGCCAGGCAAACAATATCGACTCAGCTTGGAGTTCAGAAGTGGCTGCCTTGATTGTGAAGCTCTACAGACGCCTTTCAATTTCTTTCATTTTTACTTGTTTGCGCCTTTTTTGGTTGGGTATTTGTCTTCAATGCTCTGGTTGCTCATTCAAGAGTGAGCACTTGAAGCAGTGGATTCTCAAAGAGCGTTCAGGCAATCTGGCAGTGATTGGAACAGCATGAACACCAAGCTCCAGGCTTGAAGTGGCTTCCATCATGTTCCACAGCACACTGTGTCATGTCTATGGAATCCAGCGGCTTGATTTCACTTTTTCAAGTATGATTTTGGTATATTTTGGTAGCCCTCCTGAGTCACCTCAGTGCTCAATTCAAAATATGTTTGATGCTTGTTTTTGAACGATGCTTTTCCTCTCAGGAGGTGACTGGTTCCCAAAGCCTGACAAGACTGCAGTCTGGCTTAAATTGTGAAGAGGCCCAGTGCACGTTTTTCAGATTCATTTCTTTTGAAAACACCGCGGGAGCGCAGCTGACTAGGTACAAGGGATTCTTAGATCAATGTATTTGAAGTTGTTTCCTGCTTTCTTGGTTTCCCTTGTCTCCATTTCTGATAGTGCCAGCTTGGAACAGGTCTTCAATTCTTGGCAGATTGTACAAGACCAGGCTGGTGACAACATCTTGTTTTTGGGATTCAGGGGATGTCATGCCTGTTGCTTGCTAAGAGGTCAGCCTTTCAGCCTCTGAATTGTTCAAATTTTGTCATGGTGTGATGATGTGCTGTAAGGTTTGTGCCGGTCTTGCTGATGTGCACTCCACTGCTGGATTTGGTTGGATGTTGGCTGGAGCATGGATCCCAGAGCTAAATCCCACACCTTCCTGCTCCCTTACCATACTATTGGATGCGATCAGATGTAATCACTATTGGCAATGTTTAGGCCCTCGGCTTCGTAGGTGCTCTTGGGCAGTACTGGTTCGGCTCTTACACAGAAACTTGTTGTGCTTGTTTGAATGTGAGCGTCAGACGTGTCAAGGATTTGGAGGCTCTTGAAGGACAACAGATCACTCTATCTGGATGAACATGATGAATTGCGGGTTCGAGGCTTCGGATGATTTGGTTTTGGGGAGACTTTCCTGATGTCGGCACGAAGCACTTGACTGCACAGAGTGGTCAGGATGGAGGAGATGTGTTTGCTGCTTTTGTGCAACCTCGTTGGGTGACCTCGACGATGATGCAGGCAAGCTTGAGCAGCCTCGCAGACTTGACTCGAGTAGACAGCATGTAAATTTGTATATATAATCTTGTTTCTTAATGCATTATGTACAAAGGAAAAAGGGACAATGTATTATTCTATAATGACTTCGAAATTTGATGACAATATCGATATATATATATAGAGTGTTGTATATATCGAATATTGTTATGCACATTGGATATTTTATCAATTAACAACATGTAATATCTCAAAGTTCTTCCTGCTGTCTACCACTCTTTGTCTGATGACCACCAACCTCAAGGCCTAGGCAAGTCCGAAGAGTCCATGCCTCAGCATTTCTCTTTTGGAGCGAGAAAACCGATGTAAGTCAAGACAAGTCAGCCTCGGGACTCAGGGAACCCAAAGAACAAGGTCTGAAACTTTGAACTTAGTGACAGTTGAGACTAAGCCTCTTCAAGATTAGCACACTTTGCCCAGTGATCCAGACATTTGGACACGTAGGCAGCGAGCCTGCAACGCCTAAGAAAGGAGGTGCTCAAGACACAGCGCATCTGAAAAATACAAATCTACGCAAAAACAATTAGCATACAAACGCAGGTATACAGAATATACATATTACAGAATATGGATGGTTTGGAAACAACTTCCAAGTTAGTGTACAATCTAGGCCCTAAACAGCATTACTTGCCCTCGTACAGTTCTTCGTTTTGGCCTCAAGGCGGCAAGACAAGCGTGGCTTCAAAGAGAATTGTAGATGGTTTCTTCCAGGACACTACAACACCGGCGGAGAACCTGTTTGCAAAGATAACGCATTTGAATTGGCAAGCTCGCAGGGTTGATGGCACAGGACTCTGCCACAGCAATCGAGAGCAATGTCAGGATCTTCCTGGCTGATGAGCAACCTGGCTTTTGAGGTTTTGGTATTGTTTGATGTTGTCGGGTCGTATGAACTGATACTAAGTGAGTCCTTCTGATTTGCCGAGTCCAGAAATTCCCAAGAACTGCAAGTTAAGGCTCTTCCCAACTTATGATGCAACATTCAAAAACTTTGCCGTTGGTGCCCAAGATTGGAAGAAACACACTTTGAAAAACAGAACAAAAGCTCGCCAAGTCAAGCGTTTTTGCATCAATTGTTTCGCTGCATCGTGATTTCTATTGAGATTGGCGAGCGTGTGGCCTCTTGGAAAGCGTGCGGATCTTGGTGGCTCTTGGGAGAAGTGGTCATAGAACCTTGGAGGAAAGGGGAGTGCTAGGTATAGGTAGTTGCGTGAGGGCAAGTAAGTCTCCTTGCTGAGAGATACCGTTTTTCTCCGCACTCAGCAGGTTGCCGTACGGACTTATCCCAACATATAGGATATTTGTATGTTTTCCGATGTTCACGTCAATACGGCTTTTGTTGTCGCCAATGGAATGACTCCTCTGGATCCATATCAGCTGTGTGAGGAGTCATGATCCTTGTGCAATGTATTGATTACAGTGGCTACTTTTACAAGGGTTTTGTGCTACCACAACCACTCATGCTAGTGGCCGTTTTGAGTGGCGGACCTCATCAGGCTTGAAAAGGACAAGCAAAGTCGAGGAACAGCGTACAGTCGCATCGGACACAATGTGTTGCCTTCCTTTTCATCGTAGCAATTTAGTTCCGATAAAGTGTTTGCATTCTCAGGAGACACGGAAGTACAACCTCCAGGAGAAGCTCCTACCGACCCAGCCACACTACTAGCTGTGAGTTGCTCAGGGTAACTGTGCTCCCTGCAGTTGCAGTGCAACCAAAGAGGCTCCTCTGTGTCCATTTTATTGAACGACATCAATTGCCCCTCTACATCTACGACCCAATGAGGAATATGGAGACCGTGGGCCAGATGGTGTCAGAGTCTCAAGCTGTGAATAGCCGCAAATCCATGCAAATCCAATGCGGAATGTCCAGCAGCAAAGGAAACAACCGCATACTAGTCACTAGTTGGTCTGCGCAGACAGCATTAGACCAGTACTTCATGTGCACCACCAAAAGTTCAGTTGCAGACCGTACTTGTATTAGTGAATGTAGTGATATGTGGGTGTACACTGAGCAGCCCAGGTCCCAATCGCTGATGCTAGTGGAGAGAAGTTGGACAAGAAGACCATGGCAAAGTTGAAAAAGGACATGATGGAGATTGGCTGCTTAAGAATCTGAAAAGGCTGACGGTCAAGCAGCCTTTAAGTGTGGATTGAAAGTGGATAAGGTGAAACAGGTTTTGTAACTCGACGTGCTCGCTGAAGGAGCTTGCTCTTCTGCAGAAGCCGTTTGGACCTTAGCAGAGTAGTCCTTCAAGCTCTTTCGGAGACACTTGAGTACTCACTTGATCCCAAAGCCCAGGTGGGATAAGTGGAACAACGACAAGTCCAAATACGAAGCCTATTTGCTCTCCAAGATCCGTAGAAGGTGCCTAGAGCAATATGCGGAGGTGCAATACACAGCAAGAGCCTCAAATTGTCGACAGATGGCTTTCCGTCTCAAAATGATTATTGTCATCATTGTTGACTTGATGTAACCTCCCCAAATTATGAGGAAGAAGTGGAGCACTTGCGCCCGTTATCTCCTACTTCTGGGTCCTACCCTTGATGGGTCTCATTTCAGCAATCAATCATATGCAGTAGGAGTTTCAAATGCATCACGATATTTTGAAGCAAGATTTTGAAGCAAATTCTGCAGATGGATCGGATTGTTTGTGTCGTTTTCGAAGCCATTGACGGCCCTCAACGATGCAGTTCCAACATTATGACAAAAGTCAGCATATATCATCAGGTATCCACCTGCCATTGACCAATATTGAACAGTCATCTTTCGTTTGCTAGCCAGATAACCTAGCCCACATTTCCACAGATACTTTCAGATTGCAAGTCAGCTCAGCCCCATCAAACAGAAGCAGAACCCATAGGGGAACGCAGAATGCACAACATGGCTGTGGTCTTGGTGGAGTGATGAGGCCATCTGGAGGGATGAACAATTGGGGAGCTGGGCTCCCACAACAGGCTCAGCGGCAAGACCGGCAACTCCTGGAGGAGACCATTCGACGTCACAAAGCAGCTCAGTTGGCGCGTGCTGCAGTTGACGAAGATGCCAACAGAGTCAAAGAGCTTCTGACAGAAAGGGCTGACCCCAATGTGGCGGATACCGAGTCCCGATGGCCTTTGACACAAGCAGCCTTTGCGGGAGAAGCTTGTGTTGTGTCGTTGCTCTTAGAGGCTCGGGCTGATCCAAATCTTCCACAAGAAGGAGATCGAGCAATACATGTCTCTGCTTGGCAAGGTGACAAAGCAGTGACAAGTCTACTCCTGAAGTCTTCAGCAGATGTTGAGGCCACAGATTCCAATGGATGTTCACCCCTTTGCGGAGCCGCACTCAAGGGTCATTTGGCTGTTGTGGACTTACTCTTAAGCCATGGAGCAGACCCAGCCAGGAGTGTGAATGTTACAGGGCATGGGACTTTGACTCCATTGAAAGCTGCACAGGATGGTCGTTCAGCGAAGGTGGTAGAGAAGTTGAAAGATGCTCTTGCTGCAGTTCCGCCACGTGCCCGCAACTCCTTCAGCATTCTGTCAACTCCATCTCCCTTGGTCAAAACTCGAGTGTCACTTGGTGTCAATTCAGGTGGCAAAACTTCTGGCATGAGCTCCCCTGCGAGTGTTGGAAGTCGCTCCAGCGTCAAAAAATCTATGTCGTCGGCACTCACCCAGTGTCTTGCCAAGTGTCATGGAGTTTGCAGTTGTTGCTGAAGACCAGAGATGCGGAGAATGCGGAGATGGATGCCTAGGATGCCTCCTATCAACAGTCTGCCAGGAATCCAGGGAATGACTTGTTTGAGAATACTTGGAGACCAATCCAAGGAATGGATCCTTGGGAAGTTCAAGGCTTCTCCGATTCTTGATGCGGCTTGTAAAAAAGTGTTATCAACTTACCTTTTTATGCGCGTCTGGGGTATGTTTCACTTGCTTGCAAAGTGCTGGCAAGGTCAAGCGGACTTGACTTTCATCAAACTTGAGATTTCAATTCCGTACTGCATGGATTCTATGTTTTCATATCCCATTACAATTTCGATCTTATAAAACTGTGTTGGTTCTGGAGATTCATGGTTCGCAGATTCTCAGCGCTGCATAAGACGCTTCTGCGAAGCACCTGACTTGAAAGGGGTGGCATGCGAACAGCATAAAACAATGCGAACTGCACTTGTCCTCATGGCCTATCCTCAGTGGAAGCTCAAGATCTCACGATTGAGAAGCCAAAAGGTTGAAAGACACGGAGCGTCACTAGAAAACGATCTGAAAGTTTGTCACTGCTAGGGCACCTTTGGTGGTCGTCGTCCAAGAAGTGCCAGAGGATCCGACACGAGCCATATGGTCTGACGAGCTCCGGCCTTGAAGTGAGTCGAGTCAGAAGATTTCAAGCATTTCATGATCTTTTGTTTGAGCATAGAACCATAGAACCACTAGAGAAGAGTAGGGCTGCTACACTGTCGTGACCTTGTGACCTGAGGCTTCAGCAAATCGCTCCTGAGCGGTTAGATGCAAAAGTTCGCAAGGACCAAGCAGATTTGCAGATGTTCGGCCCTTTCAGTAATGGTATGAAGTCGTACTGTAATTGTCCCAGCTCTTTGCAGACTTTGGCCTGTTTGTGCTCCCTTTTCAGGAGAAAAACATGGTGAAAAAGCTCAAAGGCTTGGAGGAGCCCTGCTCAAACAGACGTTCAGTCAATGGGAGCATTGATTTTGGCCAATCTGTAGGAATGCAGGAACGGTGGATGTAAGTGTGATGCTTTTCACGTGCCAAGCAGGAATTACTGAATTACTCAACGTGAAGCGATCATTTGCAATTCCATGGACCACCATACGCTGATGTCGCAAAGTGTTCGAGTGGTTTCTGGACTTTCCCTTGCAGGCGAAGTGTTTTGGATCCTTTGACGTGCAAGATCCCTTGATGAATCGTTTGATGGTCTGGATCTAAGATAACTGATAAACAGCATTCTGCAAGCACCAAAATGGTGATACATCATCCCAAACAGTTCTGTTGAAACGTCAGGCGATCTGTGACGATCCTGCTATTTGGGAGGATGTGAAAATCGGTGCGCCAAGGGTCACACTACCAATCTTCTTTCCCAATGATAAATGTATACTGTATATATATATATATATACGTATATATATATACACATATGCACACGGCATACACCAGTAAAGAATTAATTAATGCCACATAGATTTGCACAGTTCATGCACACCCGGACCCTTTCCCAGCTGCTCTCCGCCATCGCAGAAAAAGCTACCAAGATGAAAGCGCCAAAGGAGCCTAAAGAGCCCAAAGGCCACGTTGCAAGCTGTGAGTGTCTTGCAAGACAGAAAAGGACAGAAAGTAGTTGAGAATACTTTAGATTGGAGACGTTCGCATTTCATAAGCATTCTATTCAGTATTTACTTTGTGTCTTGCTGGAGCTCGGCATGTTCCACCAGGTTTGTGTGAGCCTTCTGAAGTCTTCAAAAGCGGGAAACATGAGGGGGCGTACAGCGAGTACGACGCCAAAGGTATCCCAACGAAGCTCGAAGACGGCTCAGACATTCCCGACAAGAAGATTGCCGCTTTGACCAAGGAATACGAAGCTGCACGAAAGAAATGGGATACGCATCAAGCAGCAGTAGCAAAATACAATCGAGACCTGGCACAGTATGAAAAACAGCAGAGTGGTGATGATGAAGGTGTGCCAGAGAAGCAAAGACGATCAGCCTGTGAAGCTGCAGCCGTGGATATCTTGCGAAATGTGATCAACAAATTGGTAGCGTACCATGCCAAAGACCTGGCCACTGAAGTGAACAAGGGTTCCCAGGATCCAGATGACCTCGCTGCGATCATAGTGAAGGTGTCTCTTGAGCATGAGGACAAGACCACTGATCCTGTCCTCAAGGCTTTGAAGACAGTTGACAAAAAGAAGAGGAGTGGTCATACGGAAATTGACGAGTTGCCTGAGGTATTCAGATTGTTGAAAGAAGATGAGCTGCAGGTTGGAAGTCATGTATGCTTTGGAGACATCACTCAAGAAGAAATTGAATTCATTACGACCTGTCTTGAGGGCAATGGAAGCATCCCACATGAAGATCTCAAGACATTTCTGGAAAGTCAAGATTTGCAACTAAGTGATGGAAAGCCAACAAGTCTGGCTGGTTGCTTGGTCACCATGCGCTTGGAGAACTTTCAGTCAGAATCCAAGATCGAACAGTTGATGAGTCCCAGGACTTGGAGAATTCAGCTGGGTGGAGAGCTTCCTGGTCAAAGTGTACCTGGAAAATCTGGAGAAGAACCGGTGGCTTCAAATGAAATTAAAGAGGAAGCCAAAGAGGAAGGCAAAGAGGAAGCGGACAAAAAGGAGAAGAAAGAGAAGAAGGAAAAGAAAGAGAAAAAGGAAAAAGAAAAGAAGAAAGACAAGAAATGACATGCGGTTCAATCCAAAGTGATTGCCCACACTGCCATTTTCATAAATGGGGTTGCAAGGTGACTAAGACAGAAGCCTTCGTGCAAATTTATGTTGGAGATTTATCGAATATATTATGTTCTTAGACATTTTCGACTGTACTAATTATTGTTTGTCATCTCAGTCATTTCCAATAAATCCGCCAGCTCTAGCTATCACCCGCAAATGGCGGCTGAAATTTCAGCCAGTCGTTTGGCGGAGGGATATTTTGGTATATTCCAACGCGTGCGTTTGAGTTGTTTTTTCTTTGAGCTCTTGCAAAGTCAAACAAGGTGCTCTGCTTGATAATGTGCCTGGACTTTGATTGTCCAAAAGAGTGGCCAGATACCGTAGTTGCCGAGGAGGGTATCGGGTTTTCAACAGCAGAGAATCTTGTTCGGTATTTCAGAAAATCTTCTTTGCGACTTGGAAAGGAGGCTATTTTTTTCTGGGAATTAAGTATTTTTTTGGGAGTTAATTCTTTTCGGCTGCCTTTTTGCTGCGTTTCCTGCTTTTGTCTTTGCCTTTGTTGCTTCTGTTGTTTCTGTTGCCTTTGGCTGCTTTTGTTGCTTTTGGCTGCTTTTGTTGCCTTTGGCTGCTTTTGTTGCCTTTGCTGCTTTTGCTACCTTTGCTGCTTTTTGCATCTCCTATATCTTCATCTTTTTCTTCATCGTCCTGCTCCTCCTCCTCCTCCTCCACCTCCACCTCCACCTCCACCACCACC
>DF241270.1:48515-63824 GCA_000507305.1 Breviolum minutum Mf 1.05b.01 | reverse complement strand
CATCATCATCATCATCATCATCAGCAGCAGCAGCAGCAGCATCATCATCATCATCATCATCATCATCATCATCATCATCATCATCATCATCATCATCATCATCATCATCATCATCATCATCCACCAGATCAAGAATGACAACAACAAGAACAGCGGCACAGAAAGACAAAAAAGCAATACGATAAAGCACCAAGACCCTATCGCCAGGAGAACCTTTGAGCTTCCAAGCATTGCACAAAAGCTCACAAGCATTGAGGGGGCTCCCAACCGACCTCCCCCGAGCAAGGGTAAAGGCAGTAAAGATAATATAATTCATCAATTCACCAAATAAAAAACAGAAGCAATTCCCCAAATGAATCTCCACCCCTAAAAAAAGCTATGTTGTGGCCTTGCGAGCATCCTGATTCCTTGAGTGGGGAAGCTGATTTGGATTCAGAGGTCGTTTCTGGCGGCATCAACAGGCTGCCAAACGATGATTTGTGATCTAGGCTCAAGTTAGCCTTCGGAGCAGGCACCAACGTGCCCGTGCTCGCAATCCCTGTCAAGTGCTTGACCCAGGAAGCTGCTCATGTTTCAGTGCCATGATGCCATGCATTTCCAACTTTCCTTCTAAACATTCCATGAATGAGGATGGGAAACAACCTCTCTCCAAGGAGGACAGGGCATGAGAATCAGGGCGCTAATCAGAAAAAGAAATGCTTCTGATGTTATGCCTTTCCCTGTCATTCACCTCCTTGCACTTTCCAGGCTTTGCACCAAGAGGTATCCCTCGCTTCGTCATGGGCTGAGATCTTTTGGATTTCAAGGTGGCACAAGGGACCCCTTCTTCAGGAGTCATTAGCATTGACATAGATGCAGCTAGCTGTACAGTGACTGCAATGTTGGAAAAACTTTTGGAGATTTAATTTAGTATGATTTAGTTTTACAAGGTTTTGGCGATTGTCAAAATAATTCAAATAAAATATACCAGCATAGACCCCAGATAGCAAAAAACAATTTTTGTGTTATCAATGTAGAGAACGGTGTAACGTCAGCAAGAAGCTCAAGGCAGTTTTTTGGATGCTTTTTCTGGATGCCATTGCTGTGTAGGGTGCCATGGGCACCCTGCAATGGAACCATGTCCACTCCCGCACCCTGCAATGGCACCCTGCAATGGCGAGAAGCGTCTGAATCTGGTCCCCAGCAATGGCACCATGTCCACTGCCCTGCAGTGGCACCCTGGTGCCACGTCCAATCCGCCAAAGTGGTTCGTCGCCGTCCCCCCTTATTGGAAGTAAGAACCCCTATAGCTATCTGTCGCTTGACGTCTTCTTCGTCCCAGCTTCGCTGACGCTCCAAGGAAAGGACGGTTCAGATTCCGAAAGTACAGCCTCGCCAAGAAGCGACGCAAGTGATGCAGAATCCATGGAATCAATGGTAGAAAGGCAAGGAGTTCAGAAATTGGACAGAATCTTTTGGTTAAGTTATTTACTTCAATGCACTGCTGAATCTGAACTGAACACAGATTTGTCAGGCATGCAGTTCTAAAAGACATCAAGATGGCTGCCAATGGCGCTGTAGAGGCCGACGCCTTCCTATGTTTCCAACAGTCTGACAGTGCCAAATTGCCCCAGGATATTCAGAAAAACGCCTGTGAGAAGACTGATATTGATGGAAGTAAGCTGATTGTTCCTCGGCCGTGAAGCAGAGCCTATGGAAGTCAAATGAGCAAATCATTCTGTGCAGCGACAGACTTTGAAACACCTATGACAAGATTGAAAGAGTCCTTCAGGCATCAAACTCATCAAGCAACTGTGTCTCAAGCGTTGGAAAGTTTGCTAAGCTTCAGGCTGCTTTGGCCAAAGTCTACTCTGGTGTGGTGGATCCAGTTCCTTGGTCTTTGCTTCCACGCTGCGAATCAACATGACAGGGTTCCATTTGGGTCCCTTTGGCATAGTTTCTGAAGCATAAGAGAAAACAAACACATCAATTTTCAGTTTTATTATGTTTTTATGTTTTATTGTAATTTCACTTTTCCATTGATTTTTTTTTAGGCTTCCGATTTGTTTTATAGGATTCTCACATAGCCGAGGCGACTCCTGACCGCAGCTCGAGACGCAGCAGCTGCTTCCATGGCACCCTGACTCCGACTTGGGCCAAGGGGTTTGAGGATGTTTGAGGTGGAAACCCTCATCTCAGTAATAATCTGTTTGACCACTGTAAAGTTGCAGTTATTGCAGTTACAGGCTTTTGATTACCCCTTCAGACATTGCGGAGTCACATGATCCAAGGCTTTCGCAAACCTACGATTGGCATCGAGGACTACCTTGTGCGCTTGAGAGAACACTTCTGTTGCAGTGACTCCTGCTTCCTTCTTGCTCTGATCTACATCATTCGCCTTCTGGACTGTTGTCCGAATTTTGTTGCTTGACTTCTGATAGAGTCCACAAGCTAAACCGAACTGTAGCCAGCTGCGACATATACGCGTGAGGGTTGATGATGGTCGGTGTAGATGGATTATCATGCATGCATTCCTTATCAGATGAACCCCGACCCTGCATCTGAATGCAATGCACATTCAAAGACACATTTGAGCAGTGCTCACGCCAAGCCAACTGCAAGCAGGGACTCTATGTGCAGGACTCTAGCGCCATGACACGTAGGACCAAAACGTTGCACTTAGGGAGAGCAGAAATGCATGGAGTAAAACGGAATGCGTTGGGTTCGAGGACCGTCCTCTAACTCAGGTTGTGAATGCCTTCTCAATCCATCGCTTGCTCGCCATCAGCCTGGTGGTCAGTGTCAAGTTTCACGAAGATCAGATCTACAGCCACTTGGTGCATTTCTTTTTTTCCATGAACATTCCTGTTGAGTCAATCCTACATTGCCAAATCCTGGGCAATGAAGCAAAGGGCGCAGAAGCGCCTTTTTTGTTGCATGTTTTTCACGCTTGTCCCCATGAACTCATGCCAGGCAATACATTCTATGCAAGAGTAAGTGGTCTGCGGCAAGAGGAGCTCAATGCAGGCGAATTAGAATTCCTAAAATTGAGTCTTGCTTGCACAGACATTGACACACTTTTAAGAAGGGAAGGCTGACTGTGCCGATCCTTCACCCACACTGAGTATGCTGCTAATCCGCTAAACCGCTAAACAAGGGGGAGGCCATCTATGGCTTGAATGAAAGTCAAGAAATCACCGACATTGCTGTCAGCACAATTTTTCTCGATATATTACATTTTGAACTCAGCTGACAAATAGAGCAGAGGGAGTTTGAAGGGAAGATGGCTTACAGTGGAGCACACAGGTCGTTGTCCATCCAGTTTCTTTGTTCAGCAGTCTTTCTGATTCGATGCTGCTACGTGTGAAACTATGTCAGCAGAAACAGCGTGAGTTGCGGTGCTACTTAGGATAAGGTGGGATTGCGGATTTTCACAGGACATGAGCCATCTCTACAACGAGGCTCGGGTTTCACCTCTGTTGCTTTTGGCATACGCTGGGACGTTTGGGATGCGGGATGCTCTGAGATCAGGTGCTACAAACTGCGGAGAAGGCCAATCTCGATGATGGTACGGCGAATGGAGCCAGCCTTGCATGCCATTACTAGTTAACACTAGTAAGTTTTTAGATTTCTTCTGAACCGACCCAATCCCTCATGGAGTCTGGATCTGTACAGTGAAGGTTGTGCACGTAAACCAGACCATGGAAATCCCGGGAACTTCTCTGATCACTTTGGCAGCACATGCAGTTTTGTCTCTGTACTAGACTTGTGCTCCTTTAAACTTCAAATCTGCTGCTGCTTAAGACTTTACAAAATCCTCAGCCAGAGTGCTCAGCTATCATTTCGGCCTAATAATCTGCTCTGGCGCTCATTTGGGTACAGCCCAAAACACTAAACATGACTAAATCTGTGGTACTCTAATTTTGGGCCGTTGCCATGTGGCGCCAGCTTTTTCATGCCCTTTTTTGGGCATCTGGGACTCAACAAATACCCACGAGTCCATCAATCCAATCAATCCATCTGGGACAGTGTTTTGGCTGCTTTACAGCCATGGTTTCCGTCGAGCAAAGCCAAATCCAATCCGTCCAGTGATCCCTTGCAGCTCAAGGGTTCTTCACGTCGTCTTTTTTTGATTGGCTGCGGTATTACTGCTTCACTTCAACAGAAAGATGTAGTCATGTAGTCTCTTGAAAGTACAGATATCCTGCGTCAACGACCAGTCCACGTGAAAGCTGGGATTGACTGGCCGGGAAAAAAGGTCATTTCTGCTTTGAATTTATAAAAATATTTGGCCAGCAGACATTGGAAATCCTAAGATATTTACGATTTCTGAGTGATTTTTTGAAACGATTTCGCAGTGATTTAGTGTTAATGTTTCAGATTGGTGAGTGTGATTCTTGAGTGGTTTTGAGGGAGTTTGACTGATTTTTGAGGGATTTGTGATTTGTGATTTTTGAGTAGTGATTTTGTGTGATTGATTTATCTAGCCATTAGACATTAGGAGAGAAGTAAACAATAAACCCGCTACTCATTCGACTGTCATCCCCAAATCCTGAAAAAGTCAATCGAAAACCCGAGAAAACCAATTCAACATCCACAAACAATCATAAACAAATCTGAAAAGACTCCTAATCCGCAATCCTAATTCCAGAAGCATTGCAATCCAATCCCTCATAAGTCATTGCGAAATGCTGAACATGAATATTTTACCGCACTCAGAATCTGCAGGTAAGAAATTCAGAACCTTAGCTGTGTTTTGCCTTCAAAAGTGAGACATATAGGCTCAATGGGTTCAGCCCAAAACGACCCAAGTGATATTAGCAATCCAGAAAGGGTTCCAAAGGTGTGGAAGACACCTTGAAGTCTAAGCTGTGCAATGCTCTTTTACTTGCCCACCCAGAAAGAAAGTAGCAAGCCTTGCACCTGGCTTTGAATTGTTTCCTGTGACTCACGATCAAATCCTGGCCATGAGCAGTCGCTATGCCAGTGCAGTTCAAATTCCGTGGAGAGAAGGCGACAGAAGAGAACCGGGGTGGCGCATGAAGAGCCGTTTAGTTTCTGAAGATTTGACTTTGAAAGTAGCTTTTGCGCTGTGCCACTCAAATCCAGGCATTTCGCAGCTTGCTCAACGTGACTACGCCTGGTCCTTGGTCACATTGCTGAAATTACCGATTGCAGATTCCAGATCCCTGGATTCCGTAAGCGCATCTGGCGCATCTGGCGCACCCAACTCCATTTCATGCTTCATGATGGTTTGTGGTAGGTCACCGGTGTTCCATTTTCATCCATTTTCTGTAGTCGGAGGAGCTTATAGCCATCATCAGCTGGAAGGGGGTGCAGGTAGCTTTTGACGCAAGGGAAAAAAGAACTACTCGTGAAAAGAGGTCCATTTGTCCAATGACAGCGTCAGATTTTCTTGAGCTCTTCAGCAAAACGGGTATGTACTGACAATAGGACTAGGATTAAAGGTACTATCAGAGTCATAGTGCTTGAGTAGAATCTCACGGGCAAACATAAATCAAGATCAACAGCTCATTATATTTCAGTCCTGATAAGTCATGGACATTAGCTTCCTCTTCTAAAACTGAATGTAATCTACAATGACCCTCCTGAACAAAGCGTTTTGCAGAGGCATTGCACTGAGACGCGTTTGTCAAAAAGTGCAAGCACTTGGGTACTGACACGAATTGAAAACACGATAAAACAAGCATGTTTGAATCCACGAGTTAGTATTTCCGATACTGAATGTGAAATTCTGAACGCCAATTTTGAAGTCGGCTTCTTCTGACAGATCCAAAATGTATTGAATATTGAACATGTCAATCTAAAAAGTGAAACTTATATGAGTCAGAAATCTGAACAAAGAATCAGAATTCAAACTGGTTCAGACGCAAAAGTGTATATTTGCTATGAAATGCATCTGAATCTGAATTTCAAATGTTCTGAAGGAATACATTGACGCAAAGTACAGACCAAACCATACAAGGGAATAAAGTCTGAATATGAAGCAGCAAATGCAGATATCAGATATCATTTAAACGCTAAGACATGCAAGTCAAGAATTGATTGAACCCACCCCATTTTGTCAAGGAGACACCTTCCGTTTGGACGAATACATTTTCATAGCCCTTGAGGCAAAGCCAACACTCCCACAAAGCCGATCGAAATAAAATGATCTGCAACAGTGCAAGTTCAGAGGGTCAACTCCAAGGACACTTGCTGCGCTGTCTTCACTTGGCTTTCTGAGACTTGACTAGAGGCATTTCACTGACTAGCACCGTGGCCTGCCCAGGGCAGAGCACAGATAATGAAGATGCATAATAAAGAAGAGACTCAATGATCATGATACTCATAATTGCAAAGGTGAATGCAAAAGTATGTGCTTTTCCTGGAGAAATCTCCATCATGGCCTTCCTGAGCGGTGCAGCATTTGACTGACAGAACTTCTTGCATCTTATCCGACATTTTGATTGACATCTTCTGACCACTTTACTCACACAACTTCTGAGAACTTGCAAACTAACCTACCAGGGTGCGGGGTGCCCGCCGCTTGTAAACTCACTAGGACCAACCAGGAGGGTTATGTCATCCACACAAGCCGTCCTCCATGCATTGATCGAAAAGGGTATATTTTGGTACACTCTTTGCAGAACTCGGGCGACTTGGGCGCATCGAATCCAGTTCTCTCCGACGATCTTTTTCTTGGAAATCAAATGGCTCGCAGAACAGAAGCTGCAGACCCCGTGACACAACTGTTTGGAACTCCTGCATTAGCTTTCAAAACAGAACGATCTGAACGATCCGATCCATTTCCAAAAAAACCCTTGCCTTGGAAGCCTTGACTTTGTAGGTTTGTGTCTCGTCCTGGCACGGGTCTGGTACTGCTGAACCATTTGGCAAGGAGACTGATTCTTCAAGATATCCTCCTTGCAAAAAACTAGCCTCCGAACCAACATGCTCCCTTGATTGCAAGGGGGAGCAAAACAAAATGAATTATGTTGTATACATGTAGTACACATACCCAAAAAGATCTATGTATAAGTTATTGTACAATATGAACATGTAACAATTGCCCAGCTATCATTCTAGCTTTTCCGGTGAGCACATCCAACCACATCGTATATGAAGAATATACATCGGAGGGTTTTGGAACTTCTTGTTGCACGGTCAGTATGAGCCAGCTGGAGATCGGTTACGGCCAAGATGGCCAGAACCCACTGGCCGGTTGCCACATTGCGACCCCCACATTCTGTCGAAGTCGTGTGAGACCACGATGATGTGCGAAATTGTCATCTAGCGATGAGAATATCAAAGTAGGAGACTCCCTTTAGCTTAATATACTGTGATCTTAGTCATCAATCATGATATATTTTTTGAATGAGGGGAAACTGAAAAGAGTGCAAAGAGTGAACATGCCTGGTTTTGGGCGACTAAGCTCAGGCCTTGCACTCTCCAGCGGGTTCAAACGGCTATCTACGAGCAAGCGCGAATTAGCGACAGCACAACTGCCAAATGCCTAGAGATGCGGTGGTGCATGTAGGCCCTGAACGTAAAAAAAAGGGTACTGCGTGCTTTCTTGCAAGAGTTCGAGACTTTCACAATTTGTCTTCTACAATGCCAAGGACCTTCACCTTGATGACAATAGGACCGGGACGACTTTGGATCCCAAGGTGGAAAATTGATGCAAAAGACATGTAGTTTTGTCATGCCTTGTCCCGGAGATATGCTCCCATCTACACCTGCACCAGTCAGCTTGACAGAGACTTCCATTTTGATTTCCTATGCAAACAACGCAGAGACCGACATTTTCAGAAAGTTTCTAGACACTGAACACTGTCAGCTCTTGGAAGGCGCTCTTGGTTCAAGATGGTTTTGTCCAGGCTTCCTTGCAGCTTTCCAAAGTGTGAAAGATGTCGTTGGCATGTCGTTGGCAGCTGTTTTAATGACACAAACCTGGACCATTTGCTTCCATTTCACTTCAGTCAGGTCCTGGTCCGCCGAACACCCAAAGCTGAAGGGCAGCTTTCAGGCCTCCAAAGGACAAGTATTACACGGTACTGAATGGAAGCGTTGCCGTTTGGGTCCTGGAGATTAACGTGACAATCTCCACAAGTCGGTCCCATTGAGCATCTCCGCAACAGGCTCGCTGGCTTTGGATCCAGTCGGAGGATTGGGTGACGATGATGACTTGGCAATGGACCAAGTGGTCCAGCAGCCGGGAGCCCCGCTTTTGAAGAAAGCTGCGTGAGAACTGGATGTTTGCTATACGTCGTTTTGTATGAACAAGTCCTGAGAGATCCGTCCTTACCAGTAGTTGATAGTATTTGGACGTGTTATGACTTGTAAAGTGTGGATCAAAGCTCCTAGATCCGAATTCAGAATTCCTTGAAGGCATGACGTCTCTAGCTTGGGCCTTTCTTCTTCAACTGTACCAACTCATCGTCAGAGCCCTGGATTTTGACCCCTTTTTACTCGGTGGTCACACTATTGGAAGCTTGCATGTTTCCTTGGTTCAATTGATCAAAGGAAGTTTGGAACAAGATTCCGAGGTACGCAGTTTTACAACTAATGAAATAGATCAAAAGTTCAGTCAATGACTAGTTCAGTCACTCATGAAATAGATCAACAGTTCACTCACGGAATAGTTCAGTCACTGAGTAGTTCAGTCAAGAAGGAATAGTTCGGTCAAGGCACAGTTCAGTCAAGGACTTTTTCAGTCAAGGGAGAATTCACCAAATAATACTGTGCCTGTCACGAAAAGTGATACTACAACTTCACCAAAGACTGCGACTGCCGCGAAAAGTGACACTCCTACTTCACGACTGAAGTTGGAGTGATGTTGGAGTGTCTCTCCGCGGCAGGTGCAGTATTTGGCGAAGTTGCAGTGTCACTTTCATGGCAGGCGCATTATTGGTGAAGTCGAAGCGGTCGGCGGGAGAAATGCAGTGTTTTTTCGTAGTGCGTCTTCAAAGCGTGAAAGGGTTGGTTGCGGACTGATGGGTTCATGGTGGGATCATGGTCTTATGGGCCGCAGCTTTAAATTATATTTCATAAGTTTTTTGTTGCAGAGCGTCGTGGTTGCATTCCGTTTTGCATCCTGCTATCCGCACACCGTACTGGACGTTTCATGTGTTACGACTACTATCAAACATGAATCTCGTAGCTACAGTAGTTTTTTCATCCCATAGGTTGCTCCGCGCACCATACTGGACGTTTCATGTGTTACGACTATTGTGTCAAACATGAATGCCAGAATTACAGTACGTAGTTCTACAGGGTAGTGCTGTGTAGTATGTGTAGTACTAGTGCGTAGAGGTACTTTGTAGCGCGGAGCAGTACTTTGTAGTACGGAGTAGTGCTTTGTAGTTCTAGTACTGTGTAGTACGTAGTACTTTGTAGTACGAGTGTGTGTTGGTCTTCTGTAGTACGGAGTACTGCTTTGTAGTAATTATCACGCCGCACCACATCACGTGACAACATGTCACATCACATGACAGCATATCACATCACATCACATCACACATCACATCGCAGCACATGACAGCACATCACATCACATCGCATCACATCACATAGCAAGACATGACATGACATGGCATCACGTGACATGATATGTTGCAACCAACCACATTACCTCACCTCACGTCACCTCACAACCAACCGCATTTTTGTTCATCTCACCTCGCAAACAACCACATTACTTCATCTCACCTCGCAACCAACCACATGACACCCTCCCACATCACATCACCAGCACCTAGGCGCCACGGAAACACAACCAGCCGCTACTAAAACAGCACTACCAGACGAAACGGCTGAGGGCTGGTGCATACAAAAAAACTCGGTTTGGGCAGCGCGCTGGTTGGTGACCCTGCACTCATTCTACAAGCAAATTCTTTCTTTGGCTTATTCGGATAGGCGGGGTTTTCCCCGAAACTTCCGACCCCTGCTCGCCCGGGAATTATTGGTACTGAAAATATGAGAATGCAAGAAACTTCCTGTCGTGGCCAAGGTTTCAATCGATCTTACAACGCCGCAGCTAGCAGTCAGCAAACTCAGTTTGATATGTGACTTCAGACATTCACAAAACATCTCGAATACACACAAGGCACAGCTCACAATCCCACATCAAAGTTGAAAAAACACAGGTGAGAAGAGACAATTTGGCTATGACGGGGGCTCTGATGAGGAGGTGTGCCAGAATGAATCTGGGGTCTCCACTCATCCGCTTCATTTTTCTACAGCCTATTGGCATTCAGTTTGCCAGACCGACCTAGGCTCAAACCAATCAAACAGTGGTGCAAAAGTGTACTTGGCTGGAAAACACTTAGTGAGTCCTTTGTGTGCCCACACAGGTTGTCATGCAAGAACCGCAAGAGCCTCCACCAGAGACATACTTGTGTCACAGGTTTAGCACTTGGAATAGGGAATTCAGTCTGCTACTAGCAAGAAACAACAGCTTTCAGAACAGAAACTGTTCGCATACTGTCCTGTTTTTCTGTTCTGATTCTTATGTTTTTCTCGAAAAAATGCCCACCATTGAGGCACTTGACTGCATGCTATAGTTTAAGGCATTTTAAGAAATTTCAATGACTGAATACAGGAAAAAGATAAATCTGGATCTTCCTGATTGGTGACATGCACTGACCGAACCCATCGCTTAGGTGCGGACTATTAGGCGCTCATTGGGTCTGGGAGTCTTGGCTGAGTTGTGAGTTGCACTTGCACCCAAGATTGAGGAGCCCAGTGTGCCTCAGGGGCTACAGCTAAGGAATGCCCCACAAATGACGACCCCGAGCATCTTCGTAAAGTGGAGACCCGAGTTACTTGGAACTCTTTCCCAAAGTCTTCAAAGGATTCTGCGTGAAGTGCATGAGGAGCCCTATCAGTCTTGATATGATGTTTGTTTGGATTGAACAACATGAGGTCCGCCCAGCCAAAGGCATTCCACGACAATTTCTCAAAAAAGCGTGGGTCTTGGAATGTTTTTTCTTGTTGATACATGCTCACCCTCTTTCCATTTTAGATGTCATCATGTCATGTCATCTATGTTTTGAAACCTGAAAAAGGACATCACAAGTTACATTTTTTTCACATGCGAGGTCTCGATAGAGGAAGCGCAGGAGAAGAGTGCCGGGGGCGTCACTCTCACACTTCCCGGGCGCATCACCTCAGTGTATCTGGAGTATTTTGGGTGCAGCACTGGATGAATCAAAACCCAAGATCTGCTACCTTTCACATCCTTTCACTGCAACCCTCGGGTATTTGCCGAGGCGAACTGGTCACTACGTTTTTGACCATGAAGCCTCAGCCGAAGAAAAGAAACGTATCCTCGGGGACACCGTGCAAGAGAAGGCCTTTTTTTTTGACGTCCACAGCTTTCCTTAAAAATTCCACAGTAGATTCTGTGGCGATTTATGGGCCTTTTGTGGCAGGTGACGACAGCGTTCACCCGTGGTGCACGGCGCGTGGAGGCTGTCGGTGAAATCCTTTAGAAGCGTATAGCAACATTGTATGTGCTTTCCCATTGAAGCATATTTGAATCATACTTTTGACATTTGTTGATCCTTTCCGTCTCACAGGATTTGCTGAAATGCCCGTTGTGCCATCAGCTCTTTCGGCAGGCGGGTGCGGGAAAGGGTCCACAGCTAGAATACTCTAGCAAAAGTGCAGCCATGCGCAGGCAGTTTTGGCACCATGCTGTGGATCCACATTTTGCCGGACACTCAAGCTATTAGAAAAATAGTAACATACACTGGCCGAAGTATATTGCAACCTTGACATTAACCAAATCGCCCAAAGTCATCTAAAGCATTTTTGATACAGTATCACACTTCAGCTTAAAAGGTGGCTAAGCAATCCCTCAGGTAGTGACTGTGCCATTGACCGCCTGGCACACTCTGGTGTTGAGAGTAGTTGCCCTGGGTGCGGCAAAGAGGCAGGAAGCGCCGTTGCCAATGTCATGTCCGTCTCCTTGGTTCGAGTGATTATATATCGTGTCTTGGGTCTACTTTTCGACCGGAATGCACATTGACTTCGTGCATCTACAGCCAATAGATGCATGTTGTAGCGGTGTTGTGGAAGGACAGCTACCGTCAATTCCCAGATAAAAGCTTCATAGATGGTCATAGATTCTGCCTCGATTTTTGCATGGCCAGGTGTTGGTACACCAACTCATTGCCAACGAGGATATTCGACGACAAGTCGATCAGGACTCCAGTTTCAATGTGCAGAAGCACCCTCTTAAGTATGGGTACTTGATAGGTTCTTGCCACACTGAGAATATCAACTTGTGCGACTGGGACCGCAGGTGACCAAAGCGTCCAAAGCTACTGCGTTGGCTGCGCAGAAGGCTCGGGAGAATGCAGAGTGTACGGATCAGCGACCGAATCCCCACGTCAGGACCCTCAGCCGCAGAGCAGCCTCTCCTTCACCGCTGCCTTAAAGGTGCTGAAGATGTATGAAGATTCAAGATGTGAGTCATGTGAATGTTCGCCAATGGTTTTTGATTATCTTTGTACACAATTTTGGAGCAAGGACCGAGTGAATCGGCCTCGCAAACATGCAGAGGAAAAGGTGCTGCCGTTAGGGGATGGTGTGAGCCTAAGTGAAATTAGTGAAATTGGGTCACAGTTGGGTCACACAACACTCATCCGGGAAAGTGCAACAAAATCTGTGGCCAAGGTGGGCAGCCTTTGGCTTTGACAGATGGTACTAGCATTCCGGCGAGTATCCCTGCAAACTGGCAGCCGTTTGGGAGCCAAATCTATGAAGACACCATGCCCATGTTTGAGATAGAAGATGCTGGTTTTGTCCAAGGCTGGCTTTTGGTCCACTTCTGACGTCTGACCTTCATGTTTTGGGGACCCAATCAAAGGAAGCCAGCATGATGCTCTGATGTTTGAAAATACATGTGGTTTGGTCATCGAGAAATTTCTGGTGCTGCCAGACCTGAACAATTTTTGCGATGGCAACAGCACTTGCGTACTGCCCCCAGAAATCCACTGAGCAAGAGACCATGCTCTTCGCTTGATTTACTTGATTCAGATAGTTTCTTCGTACATCTTGAGTTGAAGGTGCTGGGGATTGGTCGAGTGCAAAGGCTGGGCATTGATTCTGTTGGTGAGCTGATTTCAAGCATGCAGCATGTCCCTTCGCTTCAACGGGAGTCCCACATTTCAAGTCCAGTCCAGATTTGAAGGCGCAATTCGAAGACTGGCAGCGCAGCGTCAAAGCAGCAGGAACGTCGGAGGCTTACAGAAATCTGGCCTGAAGGTGTCTGAAACGTGTTAGACAGAATGTAATATACATACGTACATATATTATATAAATATATTAATCATGTATATATAGATATTATATGTACATTCATTGCGAATTAATTGATCTTGTTCTTTTCTCTCTGAGCCACGGTCAACATGTCTGAAAACCAGCTTAGTGACTAGGGGTCGCCAATGGTTCCGGACATACACGAAACACTGTAAAACAATAGGGCCCCAAAAACGAGAACCTCACAAGTTGCGATTGTGCATGACCGGAGCTGTTCTTTTGCGCGTTATGCCCGGAGAAGTTGCCGTAACAAACATTTTGTAGGCCCACCGAAACATTAACTTAAGGATAACCTATCAAGAGTGTCCCAGCCGGGAAGAGGGCCATACCTTATCAGAGGAGCATAAGGAAAGGCGATGTTAGCTGATGGGACGATTCGTTACAAGATGCCTTGGGTCAAAGGTGGCATACCACGGAATGCTACATATTGAAGGCTTGGAGGTGGTGAAGTGAGTCAAACACTGAAAACCATAGGGCCCCCCCAAAACAACAACTCCTAATCTTTTTCGATGCAAATACCAATCAACTCAAACATATATAATATTCTTCAGACAATAATAATATGAAATAATCCATCGCACTTCAAACCAAACATATCCAAGAATAAGGCGATCACCATGGGAAACATAAATTAAATATATCACAAAAAATTAAGATTTAATCATTAAAATTGTCAATTATTTTATAATTTTATATTTAAAATTAAAATTATACTAATCGTGTATAAATATTATAATCTTTGGCCATAATAAAATTTTGAAAATAAATATCTTAAAAATATGAATTTTATATGGCAAAGTATAAGAATTGGGATTTGTATGTCTGAAAGAGATGATGTTAGTGGATATTAATTAAAATTTTTAGATATTATTTTATAAAAAAAATATTACATATACACTGGCCGGACAATAGTTATGCCTGTTGAGTCGTCCTACTGCAAAACCCTTTCCCCCTAGAATCCTTTTGTTAAGATGATTCCGGTGAATTTTTACCCCGGAAAAGCTTTTTAGTTTATTAAATTTAAAACGGGATGATAATTGACCATGCCACACCTGCCACGCAAAATGGACATGCTAAATCGATCCGGTACAGACCAAGTCATGACTCAAACCTTCAATAGGCGCAAACTTTCTTCCTAGTGAAGTGTGACTTTTGTATTTTTCTTGGTGCCCAGAGCTCTCCAAATTTTGCCTTAAATTCCACATAAACGTGAATTGTTCTCTTGTTCACTATGGTCTCTCAGTGTGACTTTTGTTTTTTTCTTGGTGCCCAGACCTCTCCAAATTTTGCCTCAAATTCCACATAAACGTGAATTATTCTCTTCTTCACCATGGTCTCTCTTAGTGTCAACGCAAATGCAACACCTGTGGCTGAGTATATCCCCCTGAACAGCGCTTAGTGTCAATGCAACACCTGTTCCGTAACGCACTGGCCGGACAATAGTTATGCCTCTTGAGTCGTCCTACTGCAAAACCCTTTCCCCCTAGAATCCTTTTGTCAACATGATTCCGGTCAATTTCCACCCCGGAAAAGCTTTTTAGTTTATTAAATTTAAAACGGGGTGATAATTGACCATGCCACACCTGCCACGCAAAATGGACATGATAAATCGATCCGGTACAGACCAAGTCATGACTCAAACCTTCAACAGGCGCAAACTTTCTTCCTAGTGAAGTATATTATAGATTATATAATATTAAATATTTTTATTTTTATTAATTTAAAATAATATAAATTCTATTTGAAATTATTATATTAGAATCTATATTTTAATTATTTTGATATTTTTTATATTTTATTAAATTATAAAATAGATTATTTATAATTATCTATTTGATTTTTTAGATTTGAATAAAGAAATATAATTATAAAAAATAAATATATTCGAATATATATATATATATTATTTTTTTAAATTTTTAATTTTAATATTTTTATTATTAAATTTTAATATTTATATTATTAAAATATTAAAAAATATATATTTATAAAGGATAAATA